>JBBHAA010001954.1:945000-1109350 GCA_037953035.1 Aquarana catesbeiana | reverse complement strand
AAGCAGGGCAGAGATCAGACACACAGAGCAACCTCTAGCAAACAATGGGTGAGCGGTAATAATGTGCAGTAATCTCTAGCAACTAATCAGTGAGCAGTAATAATGTGCAGTGACCTCTAGCAACAAATCAGTGAGTAGTAATGATGTGCAGTAACCTCTAGCAAGCAATGGGTGAGCGGTAATGATTTGCAGTAACCTCTAGTAACCAATCAGTGGGCAGTAAGGATGTGTGTTACTGCACATCCTTACTGCTGACTGATTGGTTACTAGAGGTTACTTCACATCATTACTCCTCACTCTAGCAACCAGTCAGTGAGCGGTAATGATGTGAAGTAATCTATAGCAACCAATTAGTGAGCGGTAAGGATGTGCAGTAACCTCTAGCAACAAATCAGTAAACCTGGACCAATCAGTGGGCGTGGACTGTGGACCAGTTCTTTATTTTTACATTATTAAAGTTTTTTTTAAAGATAAGTCTATGTTTGTGTTTGTTTTTTGGGATGTTGGGGAAGAAGCCGATTGCAGGACCTCACCACAAGGAAACTGTTGTGAGTAAAGCCCCTAAACTGATCCCTGGGACTGAGCAGTATTCTGGAAATCACACTGGCTACCATTATTTGTGCATAGGAGCAAGGCTACCAGATGCCAAGGAAACTTGCCTCATGGTCTTCAGTTGTGAGGTTTTAGTCTGTTCAGAAAGTTATCTCATGGTCTTCAGCTGTGGGATCTAGACTGTCCAACGTTCAGGTCTTCTTAAGGAGAAGATTGTCCTCTAATTGCTTTGTACTAATCATTTTGGAGTATCCCAAGCCGTAATCCCTCTCTCCTTTAGAGTTTCTTCAAGCAAAGACATCCCCTAGGCTGTGTTATTGGAGCCGGAGTGAATAGACTGGCGCCTGCGATGGTGGGCAGATGCTATGCTTTTAAGACTGCTTACCAGTTCCCTATTATGCAGAAGGGCAGGGTCCCCGGAAAATCATCCACCCAATAAGGATAGAGTACCGTTCCATATCAGGTGCTTTCTTATACTGTAGGATTTCCTTATAAGGGCAATGGTGTAGCACAAGGGCTCTACTAACATTTTCATTGGGCAGCTGGTGGCAATGCGCTGGAATTATGATGTACTAATGTGAAAATCAATTACAAAAATATACACTCAATCAGGAGAATCCAGTATTTTCAGTGTAGATAAGATGAATTGGGATATTTACCTACTGGAATTCCCTCTACGATTCTGCTATTTCTAGAATGTTACTATAGCAATTGATTGATTGATTGAATGACAGATCTAAAATAAAGACTCACCTGTGTGGCCCAGCATTGGGACTGTAAGATAAGATAAATAACTGTTACATGTCTGAAATACAAACTGTCTATGCAAAAGCTCTGTATTGTTTCTAAGGAAAGAGCAATTCAATGGGGGCGATTTACTAAAACTGGAGAGTACAAAATCTGGTGCAGCTCTGCAAAGAACCAATCGGCTTCCAGGTTTTATGTCAAAGCTTAACTGAACAAGCTGAATTTAGAAGCTGATTGGCTACCATCCACAGCTGCACCAGATTTTACACTCTCCAGGTTTAGTAAATCTCACATCTATATATATAAATGTAAGATGTATTAAATAATAGACATGTGTAGTTTGTTTCGTTCCAAATTAAAATTCGGACGAATTTTCGTTTTTCGGAAATTCAGATGTATTCGAATTTCCAAATTACAATAGTACCAAATTTAAACAAATCTGAAATAACGAAAAAAAAAAATTCAGACGGAATTTAAATTTGAATTGAATAGTTTTCAAATCAATTTTGAATAGTTTTCTAATTCAAATAGTTTTCAAATTGGAATCTGGAAATTCAAAGGCTATTCGAATTTGAAAACTATTCAAAGAGAATAAAATAGAATAGAAAATAGAGGAATAGAATAGAGAAGAATATAACAGAAAATAAAAGAGGAGAATATAATAGAGTAAAACAGAACAAAATAGAAAAAAAAATAGAAAAAAAAAGAATAGAATATAGAAGAATAGAAGAAAAAAATAGAATAGAATATAACCATTTCCCAAAATTTAAATAGAATCAATTTGAATTTGAATAGAAAAGAATAGAATAGATTAGAATAGAATAGAAAATAACAGAATAGTATAGAAAAAAAACACAAAATAGAATAGAAAGAATATAACCATCTTCCAAAATTCAAATTTTGAATAGAATAAATCTGAATTGAAAATAATAGACTAGGATAGAATAGAAAATAATATAAAATAAAATAATAGCATAGAAAATAATAGATTAGAAGATGGTTATATTCTTTCTATTTTATTCTATTTGTTTCTATTCCATTCTATTTTAGTTATTTTATTTTCTATTCTATTTTGTTCTGCTTTACTCTATTATATTCTATTCTTTTATTTTTCTGTTATATTCTTTTCTACTCTACTGTTTTCTATTTTATTAATTTATTTTCTTTCCTATTTTTGTCTTTGGAAATTCGAAAACCTTTCGAATTTGAAAACGATTCGAATTTGAAAACTTTTTTCGAATTTGAAAACTATTCAAAAACTTTTCGAATTTGAAAACGATTCGAAAACTTTTTGAATTTGAAAATGATTCGAATTCGAAAACTATTCAAAATTGATTTGAAAACTATTTGAATTGATTCAAAATCGAATTCTGAAAATTCAAATTGATTCGAATACAAATAAACGAAAAAAAAAAAATCCAAAAACGAATTAAATGGGTTAATTTATGTAAATAACTAATCGGAACAAAACTAAATACATTTTTTCGTTCTGCACATCTAATTAAGTATTATGAGTGATTATGAGTTTATTAATAATTACGAATAATTAGGAATTCAAGTCCATACACAAGTGTATTCCAGTGATAACATGTTTGTAAAGCCAAAGCTTTTCGGGGGGGGGGGGGGGGGCCTGTGTCTTCACCCCCTTCATCAGGGCTTGAGTTTGCACAGCAATCTGTCAGCAGCTAGTTGAAGCATTCTTTCAACCCCTGAGTACAGCAAAACCACCAAAACCCATTGAAGGCTGCTTAAACTAGCTGCTGACGGATTGCCATACAAACTCACACTACCAGTATACAACTATACAATACAATACAATATAATTATAAACTGATTCTTGGCTCCATATACATCATTACAATGCATCATTCTTTTAAGCTCTGATGAAGGGAACACAGCCCCCGAAACACTTTGGTTTCGCAAACATTGTATCATTGTAATGAACTTGTATTTGGACTTTAATAATAATTTTCTTCAATTCATAATCACTCATCCGGACCACAACCTAAGGTCACAACCTGTCTAATTATCATTTGCAATGCTGGAATGGGTCACATCATTAGCAGGTAGTACTAAGGATGAACTGAAATCATCCCAGGATGTGTCGTTTCTTCTGCCCGCCTTCATCATAGTGCTTTTTACTAGAATCGTTTTTGTTGCACCACAGCAACCAATCAATTCTGCACTGGAAAATGACAGATAGCGAGTGAACGCTTGAATATGATTGGTCGCTTGTTGTCTTTGCTGGTTGTCTTAATGCAACTAACTTTCAGTTTTAACCATTTCCTGACCATCGTTTACAATGTACTGCAGCTGGGTGGTCGGTGTAGGCGAAGTGGCAGACCTGTATGTCGCTGTGTACATCCGGGTTTAGGGGGCGGGCACATGTGCACCCGCTGGCCGACACACATTGTGATTGTACCCAGCAGGAGCCTCTTAGCAAGTCCTGGCCAATATTTCACGGCCAGGATCTGCTGATCGTCTGTGTACAACCGCAGTCCAGACCTCAATCCACAGGGCTCTGTACAGGAGAAGTGATCTCTTCTCCTGTAAAAACAGGAATAAGAAACAAAGAGATCTGTTTGCAAAAGCAGCACATATTACACATAGTTGGGCACACATTTAACACCTTGATTGCCCGAGATGTTAACCCCTTCCCAGCCAGTGTCGTTAATACAGTGACAGTGCATATTATTAGCACTGATCACTGTATTATTGTCACTTGAGATGTCAGTGGCAATTAGTCAGTCCCCCTTCCCCCGTGTCAGTTAGTGTCAGATTGTCCCCCGCACTATCACAGTCCAATTATAAGTCGTTGATCACCGCCATTAGTAGTGTAAAAAGAACAGAATAACAATTCCAGTATACAGTGCCTTGAAAAAGTATTCATACCCCTTGACATTTTCCACATTTTGTCATGTTACAACCAAAAACGTAAATGTTATTGGGATTTTATGTGATGGATCAACACAAAGTGGCACATAATTGTGAAGTGGAAGGAAAATAATAAATGGTTTTCATATTTTTTACAAATAAATATATGAAAAGTGTGGAGTGCATTTGTATTCAACCCCCTTTACTCTGATACCCCTAATTAAAATCTAGAGGAACCAATTGCCTTCAGAAGTCGCCTAATTAGTAAATAGAGTCCACCTGTGTGTAATTTAATACCAGTATAAATACAGCTGTTCTGTGAAGCCCTCAGAGGTTTGTTAGAGAACCTTAGTGAACAAACAGCATCATGAAGGCAAGAGACACACCAGGCAGGTCAGGGATAACGTTGTGGAGAAGTTGAAATCAGGGTTAGGTTTAAAAAAAATATCCCAAGCTTTGAACCTCTCACAGAGCACTGTTCAATCCATCATCTGAAAATGGAAAGAGTATGGCACAACTGCAAACCTACCAAGACATGGCCGTCCACCTAAACTGACAGGCCGGGCTGGGAGAGCAATAATGAGAGAAGCAGCCAAGAGGCCCATGGTAACTCTGGAGGAGCTGCAGAGATCCACAGCTCAGGTGGGAGAATCTGTCCACAGGACAACTATTAGTCGTGCTCTCCAAAAATCTGGCCTTTATGGAAGAGTGGCAGGAAGAAAGCCATTGTTGAAAGAAAGCCATAAGAATTCAGTTTGCGAGAAGCCATGTGGGGGACACTAACACTGCACATCACCCTGAACAATCCATCCCCACCGTGAAACATGGTGGTGGCAACATCATGTTGTGGGGATTCTTTTCTTCAGCAGGAACAGGGAAGCTGGTCAGAGTTGATGGGAAGATGGATGGAGCCAAATACAGGGCAATCTTAGAAGAAAATCTGTTAGAGTCTGCAAAAGTCTTGAGACTGGGGCGGAGGTTCACCTTCCAGCAGGACAATGACCCTAAACATACAGCCAGAGCTACAATGGAATGGTTTCGATCAAAGCATTATCATGTGTAAGAATGGATCAGTCAAAGTCCAGACCTAAATCCCATTGAGAATCTGGGGCAAGACTTGAAAATTGCTGTTCACAGACGCTCTCCATCCAATCTGACAGAGCTTGAGATATTTTGCAGATGGGCAAAAATGTCACTCTCTAGATGTGCAAAGCTGGTAGAGACATCCCCAAAAAGACTTGCAGATGTAATTGCAGTGAAAGGGGGTTCTACAAAATATTGACTCCGGGGGGCTGAATACAAATGTACACCACACTTTTCACATATTTATTTTTAAAACTGTTTGAAAACCATTTATCATTTTCCTTCCACTTCACAATTATGTGTCACTTTGTGTTGGTCTATCATATGAAAATCCCAATAAAATACATTTATGTTTTTGGTTGTAACATGACAAAATGTGGAAAATTTCAAGGGGTATGAATACTTTTTCAAGGCACTGTATATCCCAGTTTGTAGACACCATAACTTTCAGGCAAACCAATCAATATACACTTATTGGGATTTATTTATTTATTTTTTTATCAAAGACATGTAGCAGAATACATTTTGGCTGAAATTTATGAAGAAATTTGATTTTGTTGTGGATATTTTTTGCAACAGAAAGTAAAAAATATTGTTTTTTTTTTTTCAAATTCTTTTTTCATTTATATCACAAAAAAAAAAATCAAGTGGTGATCAAATATCACCAAAAGGAAGCTCTATTTGTGTAAAAAAAAAGACAAACTATACAGTCAAACCTTGGTTTGAGAGCGTTTTGCAAGACAAGCAAAATTTTTTAATACATTTTGACTTAATATACAAGCGATGTCTTGATATACAAGTAGCGACACGTCACAACTGAGTATAAAAGAGAAGAGAGGAGCCTCTTAATGAAGCAATATGGTTACATTTAATGAAGGTACAACATTTAGCAACATATTGCTACACTTATGCCGCGTACACACGAGCTGACTTTTCAACCGGACTGGTCCGACGGTCTGTCCGACGGTCTATCCGACGGACTTTCGGCGGACTTTCCGAACAAATGGACTTGCCTACACACGATCACACCAAAGTCCGATGGATTCGTTCGTGATGACGTACACCGGACTAAAATAAGGAAGTTGATAGCCAGTAGCCAATAGCTGCCCTAGTGTCGGTTTTCGTCCGTCGGACAAGCATACAGACGAGCAGACTTTTTAATAGGAACTGGGTCTGGCGGAGTTCCGACGTGAAGATTTGAAGCATGTTTCAAATCTAAAGTCCGTCAGATTTTCGACCGGAAAAGTCCGCTGCAGGTCCCATAAAGCCCACACACGGTTGGATTGTTCGCCAGACTCGGTCCGTCGGACCAGTCCGGTCAAAGAGTCTGCTTGTGTGCACGCGGCATTAGAGGCGCCTCTCTTCTCTTTTATACTCTGTAGCTCCTGATGGATTTTGCTTCTAATCCCCTTGTGGAGGCTTCCATTTATGGATGGACATTTTATGGTTACACAACCTGGTCACATTAATATATAATTTTTTTATATGGACTATAAACTGAAGGGCTTATCAATAAATGGTTGTGGAATGAATCATTTGAGTTTCCATCATTTCTTATGGGGAAATCTGCTTTTATATACAGTAAAACCTTGGATTGCGAGCATAATTTGTTCCGGAAGCATGCTTGTAATCCAAAGCACTTGTATATCAAAGCGAATTTCCCCATAAGAACTAATGGAAACTCAAATGATTCATTCCACAACCTTTTATTCATAAGTCCTTCAGTTTATAGTCCATATAAAAAGATTATAGCAAAGTGACCAGGTTGTGTAACCATAAAATGTCCGTCCACAAATGGTAGCTTTCACAAGGGGATTAGAAGCAAAATCCATTAGGAGCTACAGAATATAAAAAAGAAGAGAGGTGCCTCTAAGTGTAGTAATATGGTTACATTTAATGAAGGTACAACATTTAGCAACTCACATGGTTGATGATTAAAACGGGCACATCTAAGTATGCAGGGATCCGGGGTAAAGCTGTCCACATAGACCGTCCTCCTCACCGCCGGCTCTCACCGCTGTCAGTCTGCAATCGTGACCGGGAAGACTACCCTGCAGTAGAGCGATCTAAAAGCGAGACTTGAACAGCTCGTGGAGCACAGCGTGGAAGGGATGACGTTGATGGCAGTGCGAAGGATGGACTATGTGGACAGCTTTACCCCGGATGCCTGCATACTTAGATGTGCCTGTTTTAATCATGAACCATGTGAGTTTCTAAATGTTGTACCTTCATTAAATGTAACTATATTGCTACACTTAGAGATGCCTCTGTTCTTTTTTTACACCCTGTAGCTCCTGATGGATTTTGCTTCTAATCCCCTTGTGGAGGCTTCCATTTGTGGATGGACATTTTATGGTTACACAACCGATCACATTGCTATAATCTTTTTATATGGACTATAAACTGAAGGACTATTTTATACTCAGTTGTGACATGACACTACTTGTATATCAAGAAATGGCTTGTTTTTCAAGTCAAAATGTATTTAAAAATTTTGCTCGTCTTGCAAAACGCTCTCAAACCAAGTTACTCTCAAACCAAGGTTTTACTGTACAAGTGCTTTGGATTACAAGCATGTTTCTGGAACGAATTATGCTCGTAAGCCAAGGTTTAACGGTATAAACTTTGTTTGGGTACAGTGTTGCATGACCGCGCAATTACCAGTTAAATTAGTACAGTGCAAAAAATGGCCTGGTCATGAAGGGGGTAAAAGTGGTGGTCAAGTGAGTAAAGTAGTCTGGTCAGCGATATCACCCCATGGTTTTTAATTTTTTTTTTTTTTCAGCTCTCGGAGCCTCCAACAGTGACATCTCTAAACTAAAGTTTTTTTCCCCTGTTTTCACTTTGGCGTCTCACTCATCATACTACAACAGAGGTGTCCCCACTTCTCCATAATATGTTGAATTAGACGTGTAAATAAAGAGTGGGACCCCATAATAAAGGCAGCAGTAGCTGGGCAGATCTGAGAACTCAAGTGTTTTATGTTACCGACAAACTAACAATGACCGGCCACTTCCTATACAAATTTTTTACCTTTTGCAGCTCTGTTGAAAAAAGTTGCTAGTTATTTGTCCAAATTGATTAAGAAACTAGAATAAGCAACAGCATTTCAGATATGGAAATAGATAGGTAGATAGGAAGAGAATAAAATTACTGACAAAAATCTAAGCAGATACTTACAGATGAAGACTATCAGAGCTGTGGACTGGACCATCATTGCAGATTTGCGGTTCAGTATTAGTGAGTGTAGAAGGAACAAATAACTTTAAAATGCTTTTGGTTTTCCGGGACCTGTGGAGGGCTCATGTTTTTAGCACCCACAAAAGAGATCAAGGAAATGAATAACATAACTAAAAATAAAACACAGGAAATGCCCACTAGAGATGTGGTAAAGATTAATTTTATTTAAAGCTGAAAGTGGATGTACAGTGCCTTGCAAAACCATTCACCACCACCCCCCCCCCCCCCCCCCCGGCTTTCTACCTATTTTGTTACATTACAGCCTTTAGTTCAATGTTTTTTTTAATCTGAATTATATGTGATGGATCAGAACACAATAGTCTAATGCCTTGTTTCCACTGAGCGGATCGGTTCGGGTCGGTACAGTTTGAATGGCCTAGAATGGTCCGGTCTATTCTGGTGAGCGTTTCCACTGCAAATGGGACCACAAGGGGCCATACAGGGTTTAGAAAAAATGCCTCAGCATAGCACAGCAGAGGGTTTTCTGTCAGCCAATCAGTGAAATGTATCGTAGCTCCGCCCTAACCGAAACGTTCCATTTTCTATGGCCCCACATCTGAAGCAGGACCCTGAATGGAAAGGTTCGGTTCGGTTGTATGGGCCGCTTTCATAATGGTAAACACCCAAAATAGCGTAGCATACCGTACCGAACCGAACCGATCCGCTCAGTGGAAACGAGGCATAAGTTGGTGAAGTAAAATTAGAAAAATATATACATAAAACTATTTTCAGAAATAAAAAACTGATAATTGGCATGTGCTTATGTATTCACCCCTTTGTTATGAAGCCCATAAAAAGCTCTGGTGCAACCAATTACCTTCAGAAGTCACATAATTAGTGAAATGATGTCCACCTGTGTGCAATCTAAGTGTCACATGATCTGTCATTACATATACACACCTTTTTTAAAGGCCCCAGAGGCTGAAAAACCTAAGCAAGAGGCACCACTAACCAAACACTGCCATGAAGACCAAGGAACTCTCCAAGAACAATGTTGTTGAGAAGTACAAGTCAGGGTTAGGTTATAAAAAAATATCCAAATCTTTGATGATCCCTAGAAGCACCATCAAATCTATCATAACCAAATGGAAAGAACATGGCACAACAGCAAACCTGCCAAGAGACAGCCACACACCAGAACTCACAGACCGGGCAAGGAGGGCATTAATCAGAGAGGTAGCACTGAGACCGAAGGTAACCCTGGAGGAGCTGCAGAATTCCACAGCAGAGACTAGAGTATCTGTACATAGGACAACAATAAGCCGTACGCTCCATAGAGTTGGGCTTTATGGCAGAGTGGCCAGAAGAAAGCCTTTACTTTCAGCAAAAAACAAAATGGCATGTTTTGAGTTTGTGAAAAGGCATGTGGGAGACTCCCAAGCTGTACAATGCCTATTTTACATTGTAGCAAATTTTCTGTCCCCTCAAAATAACTCAACACACAGCTATTAATGTCTAAACCGCTGGCAACAAAAGTGTGTACACCCCTAAGTGAAAATGTCTAAATTGGGCCCAATTAGTCATTTTCCCTCCCCGATGTCATGTGACTCGTTAGTGTTACAAGGTCTCAGGTGTGACTGGGGAGCAGGTTTGTTAAATTTGGTGTTATCGCTCTCACTCTCTCATACTGGTCACTAGAAGTTCAACATGGCACCTCATGGCAAATAACTCTCTGAGGATCTGAAAATTGTTGCTCTAGATAAAGATGGCCTAGACTATAAGAAGATTGCCAAGACCACGAAACTGAGATGCAGCACGTTGGCCAAGACCATACAGCGGTTTAACAGGACAGGTTCCACTCACAACAGGCCTCGCCATGGTCGACCAAAGAAGATGAGTGTACATGCTCAGTGTCATATCCAGAGGTTGTCTTTGGGAAATAGACGTATGAGTGCTGCCAGCATTGCTGCAGAGGTTGAAGGGGTGGGGGGTCAGCCTGTCAGTGCTCAGACCATGCGCTGCACACTGCAAATTGGTCTGCATGGCTGTTGTCCCAGAAGGAAGCCTCTTCTAAAGATGATGAACAAGAAAGTCCACAAACAGTTTGCTGAAGACAAGCAGGCTTAGGGCATGGATTAATGGAACCATGTTCTGTGGTCTGATGAGACCAAGATAAATGTATTTGGTTCAGATGGTGTCAAGCGTGTGTAGCGACAACCAGGTGAGGAGTACAAAGACAAGTGTGTTTTGCCTACAGTCAAGCATGGTGGTGGGAATGTCATGGTCTGGGGCTGCATGAGTGCTGCCGGCACTGGGGAGCTACAGTTCATTGAGGGAACCATGAATGCCAACATGTACTGTGACATACTGAAGCAGAGCATGATCCCCTCCCTTTAGTGACTGGGCCGCAGGACAGTATTCCAACATAACGACTCCAAACACACCTCCAAGATGACCACTGCCTTGCTAAAGAAGCTGAGGGTAAAGGTGATGGACTGACCAAGCATGTCTCCAGACCTAATCCCTATTGAGCATCTGTGGGGCATCCGCAAACGAAAGGTGGAGGAGCGCAAAGTCCCTAATACTCACCAGCTCCGTGATGTCGTCATGGAGGAGTGGAGAAGGACTCCAGTGGCAACCTGTGAGGCTCTGGTGAACTCCATGCCCAAGAGAGTTAAGGCAGTACTGGAAAATAATGGTGGCCACACAAAATATTGACACTTTGGGCCCAATTTGGACATTTTCCTTTAGGGGTTTACTCACTTTTGTTGCCAGCGGTTTAGACATTAATGGCTTGTGTGTTGAGATTTTTTGAGGGGACAACAAATTTACACTGTTATACAAGCTGTACACTCACTACTTTACATTGTAGCAAAGTGTCATTTCTTCAGTGTTGTCACATGAAAAGATATAATAAAATATTTACAAAAATGTGAGGGATGTACTCACTTTTGTGAGATACTGTATATTGAACACCAATTGACAATTACTCTCATTTTCATTACATCTAATTTCTAGTGATATATTCATTTTCCTTACCAATTGTAACCATAAATGTACTATTTCTTTATTATTTGAACACAATTATAATAGAATATATATTTGATAAATGTCTGCAATGCTTTGAACCAGAAAGCAGTTTTGGTGTCATTATATCCCCGAAAGGCCGGCTGTACCCATCCACCCCGTCAACCCCACCTGTAAGGAGCCAGCATGTGAAGACAACTCATCTTCAGGTGAGCCAGAGGGGAGTGGCAGGGCAATAGACTGGGGGGGTCACCCTGACTGCAAGCAGAATTCCGGCCCATAAATACTGACTGGGAAGAATGGTCATCGCATAGCAGCTCAGAAGAAGAATGGGAGTGGGGAGACCCTCAGGAAGATGTGGAGGTGCTTTCAGAGGTGTCAGATGTGCCATAGCCAGCTGAGACGGCCAAAGGATCTTTGCAGACCCCTGTCTGTGTCCGACAGTGGTTCCAGAACAAACCATCTGAGACCCAGACCAGAAGTGCTGAGTAGAGGCAGTGGGTAGTGAGGTCAACCCATGTCTGTGTCTTTCCTGGGAAAAGGAAAACCACAGGAGCTTCCAAGGTTCTCCAAGTTCCAGAGGGAGGTGCAGCTAGAATGGGGCCTGGATTATTCTTATGTAACAAACAAAGAATTGGGGGGGTGGGGCACACCCTAAACATACATTTCTAAGGTTGGTGCTGCTATAAAGACCAATATACATATAGAGCCACAGAGAATAGTGCACACATAAAAAAAAAAAAAAAGTTGCTTTCAAATCTTGCAAGGCTACTTAAAAACACCCGATATTAAAGTAGTTGTAAACCCATTACAACAACTTTATGCTACAGGTAAGCCTATAATAAGGCTTACATGTAGCTACTAAGGATGAGCCCGATGTTTGAGTCGAACGTAAGTTCGACTCGAACATCGGGTGTTCGCCGAATAGCAAACAATTTGGGGTGTTTGCGGCAAATTCGAAAGCCGCGGAACACCCTTTAAAAGTCTATGGGAGAAATCAAGTGCTAATTTTAAGGGTTAATATGTAAGTTATTGTCATAAAAAGTGTTTGCGAACTGGGTCCTGCCCCAGGGGATGTATGAATGCAAAAAAAATTTTAAAAACGGCCGTTTTTCCGGGAGCAGTGATTTTAATAATGCTTAAAGTGAAACAATAAAAGTGAAATATTCCTTTAAATTTCGTACCTGGGGGTTGTTTATAGTATGCCTGTAAAGTGGAGCATTTTTCCCGTGTTTAGAACAGTCCCTGCACAAAATGACATTTCTAAAGGAAAAAAATTCATTTAAAAGTAATAGGGGCTATAGTGAATTGTCGGGTCTCGGCAATACACATAAAAGTCATTGAAAAAAACGGCATGGGATCCCCCCAAAAATCCATACCAGGCCCTTTGGGTCTGGTATGAATATTAAGGGGAACCCCGAACCAAAATTTAAAAAAAAAATTGCGTAGGGGTCCCTCCAAATTCCATACCAGGCCCTTCAGGTCTGGTATGGATATTAAGGGGAACCATGCGCTAGGGCCGGTACAAGGGGTGGGTGGGCAGGGCTTCTGCCCTGGGCGCAGTGTGGGGGGGGGGGGGGGGGCTAGGTTGGGAGGAGAAAAATCTGTTCACAAAATGTAGCTGTGACACTTGTATGCCCCTGTTGCCTGCCTAAATCAATACTTATGCGCCCCCGCTTGTCACAAATACACCCCTTTCCAGGCTCCCTTCTTGAGTTCCTATGAGCCCCCCCCAGATCCGAGCTGGTACAGTCCCAGCGACAGTGCATGTGGGCGGAGCAGGAAGAGAAGCTCACACTGCAGCATCGATCTTTGGGTCCCGCCCAGCACACAGCAGAGACCTCCTCCAGAGCAGGGTGGAGATGAGAAAATCACAGATGACAGACTGGATCTTCTTCTACTGTGAGTCCAAACTGCTCTGCATTCCACACTGTGATATAAACCTGCTCTGTACTTTTCACTGCAGGTTTATTGAAAGTGAAAGTAAATTTCTACTCACGGGTTAGGAATTATTTTGACATTTCAGGTGCTACATAGACACACCTCCCAACATTTTGAGATGGGAACGAGGGACACCTGCTAACAAATGTATGTAGGCATAGGACACACCCCCTTAAAAAGGTTAATTAAATCCACAAGGGCTTTTTTTTTTTTTACCACCAATATTCCTTTATATTGGCTTTTACAATTTACAAATGCAGCAATTTAAAATTTGGATGAAAGGTTTAGCTCTGGGAAACACTGTTTGAAAGATAAAAAGTGTATTTTATATACAACTATACAGATCAGACCAAAATGAGGGACAAATGAGGGGGAAAGAGGGACAGAGGGACATTGCTCCAAATCAGGGACAGTTGGGAGCTATGCATAGATGTAATCCACATACACATTATATCTTCTAAAAAGAATGATTTTCAATAAGATATAATGTGTATGTGGATTACATCTATGTAGCACCTGAAATGTCACACTAATTCTTAATCTATTGAAGAATATAAGCATTACACAGTAAAGGATGTGATTTCTTATCCCAGCCCAACTACAAGAAAGTCCACTCTTGCAGTGTGGGGGAGGGGGGAGAAAGGGGTATAGTCTTTTTTTTACCTACCCGATTCTATGCTTCAGCCAGCTCTAGTGCTCTCCCCCACCTAGACATCATCACATCTATAGGAAGATTAACCCTGTATGGTCCAAAGTGGAGGCTGGAGTGTGACCACTGTCCCTACAGGGGACCTGTAACAGCACTGCAGGGAGCAGCAAAGGACAAGGTAAAACTGGGTACACCAATCAGAATTAATCTGGTTCAGTGGGAGGGGGGCTGAATTTTGATCAGTGTGTAACCCCCTCTGTTAGGCAGAAACTGATTGTTATATCCGCTTCTGCTGGAAATCCTTGTTCAATCCAGCTGTTTGCAGCCAAACAGCTGCAGTGCTGATCAGTGTATTCTGATAGGGAAGAGTCCCTGCTGTTAGAATACAATGTCCCAGTAAGGGGGGAATTCCCACATCCACCCCACTTGTGTGGATGGAGGAATCTGCCACGTGCTCTTGATCAGGCAATGTGCACAAGAGCAGTTGCTCTCTAGTGGACTGTTTGTTTATAGTGCCCTTTATAGTACTTTGCACAGTGTTTGATTTGCAGCACTGGGAGTTTGTTAGTAACTCCAACACCAAATTGTGTGCAAATGAACCATAAGAATTTGACTAGAGTTATTTGAATATTATTTGGGAGTTATTCACATTATATGTTATAGTATTTATTTTCTTTATTTACAGCACCAGGAGTGTGGTCTTAACTCCCTCACAAAATGTTTTTGTAGCACAAGGAATTTGGTCCCACATACATGTGATATGTAATTGAATATTTATGAGTTGTTCGCATTATATGTCTTGGTATTCTACTTACAGCTCCGGGAGTCTGGGATTCGCCCCCTCACAATTTTGTTTGCAGCACTGGTATTTTGGTTCCATATTCATGTGATATATAATTCACTTGTTCATATTTGATAATGACACATACACTAAATTTGATATAATTTATAGGGGTACTGCTATGCACTAGGGTGTATATACTCCTGGTCTCTGCACTTTACCACTCTTGACTCCTGCACATTGTATATTACTGTACATACACCTTACCTTTGCACTCTGTGTTTTCATCTCCTGACTCCTGCACACTATACATTATCTTTCCTCCTGATTTTTGTACTTTGTCATTTATCCAATCCTGACCTCTGCACTCTATATGTAGTTCTGATCAGGTATATTTAAGATAATTGGTCGGGGGGGGGGGGGGGGGGCGCAGCTCGGCATGTTCTCCCTGGGCGCTGTTTGACCTTGTCCCGGCACTGCCCTGCGCCAAATTTTGTTTAAAAAAAAAATGACGTAGGGGTACCAGACCTGAAGGTATGGCTTTTAAGGGGAACCCCGCGCCGAAATAGTGTAAAAAAAAAAAAAAATGGCGTGGGGGTCCCCACAAAAATCCATACCAGACCCTTATCGCAGTATGCAACCTGGCAGGCCACAGGAAAAGAGGAGGGGGATGAGAGAGCGCCCCCCCCCCCCGAACCGTACCAGGCCACATGCCCTCAACATGGGGAGGGTGCTTTGGGGTAGCCCCCCCAAAGCACCTTGTCCCCGTGTTGATGGGGACAAGGGCCTCATCCCCACAACCCTTGCCCGGTGGTTGTGGGGGTCTGCGGGCAGGGGCTTATCAGAATCTGGAAGCCCCCTTTAACAAGGGGACTCCCAGATCCCAGCCTCCCCCCCTGTGTGAAATGGTAACGGGGTGCAAATGTACCCCTATCATTTCACAAAAAAAGTGTCAAAATGGTACAAAAGACAAGACACAGCATGGGACAAGACCTAAAAAATAAAAAAATGTCCCACAAAGTCCATTCTTCTTCTTCTCTCGCTCCGCCGACGAACCAAAAAAGAAAAAAAAACAAACCCGCAACTGACCTGCCTCCATGGGAAGCACCCACTGTATGCCGTGTCCTCGGAGGTGACAGTTCTTTTATAACTGAGGGCAGGGCCACACGGTGATGTCCCGGGTGACCCCGCCCCCCTCTGACGCACAGGGACTTCCCAATTGCTTTCCCAGGGCATCAGAGTGGGATGGGGCCTCTGACGCCCTAGGAAAGCCATGGGAAGTCCCCGTGCAACAGAGAGGGTGGGGTCACCGGGGAACGTCACCGCGTGGCCCCACCCTCAGTTATATAAGAACTATCAAAGCAAAGACGCATCATACTGCAGGTGCCTCCCATGGAGGTGGGTCGGTCGCGGCTTCATTTTTTTTTTTTTTTCGGTCCGTCGGCGGAGCGATATAAGAAGATGAATGAACTTAGTGGGACATTTTTATTTTTTAATAAAGGACTTGTCCCCAAGCTGAGTATTGTCTTTTGTACCATTTTGACACTTTTTTTGTGAAATGGTAGGGGTACATTTGTACCCAGTTACCATTTCAACACAGGGGGGGTCGGGATCTGGGGGACCCCTTGTTAAAGGGGACTTCCAGATTTCGAAAAGCCCCCGCCCGCAGACCCCCACAACCACCGGGCAAGGGTTGTGGGGATGAGGCCCTTGTCCCCATCAACATGGAGACAAAATGCTTTGGCGGGCTACCCCCAAAGAACCCTCCCCATGTTGAGGGCATCTGGCCTGGTACGGTTCAGGAGGGGGGGGCGCTCTCATCCCCCCTCTTTTCCTACGGCCTGCCAGGTTGCGTGCTCGGATAAGGGTCTGGTATGGCTTTTTGGGGGGACCCCCACACAATTTTTTTTAAAAATTTTGGTGCGGGGTTCCCCTTAATATTCATACTAGACCCAAAGGGCCTGGTAATGGACTGGGGGATCCCAAGCCGTTTTTTTCAATGACTTTCATCTGTATTTCCGAGACCCGACAATTCACTATAGCCGCTATTACTTTTAAATGACGTTTTTTCCTTAGAAATGTAATTTTGTGCAGGGACTGTTCTAAACATGGGAAAAATTCACCACTTTACAGACATACTATTGACATCCCTCAGGTACAAAATAAAGGAATAGTTCACTTTTATTGTTTCACTTTAAGCATTATTAAAATCACTGCTCCCGAAAAAACAGCCGTTTTTATAACTTTTTTTTTGCATTGATACATGTCCCCTGGGGCAGGACCCAGATCCCCAAACACTTTTTATGAAAATAACTTGCATTTTAACCCTTACAATTAGCACTTTTGATTTTTCATGTTCATGTCCCATAGACTTTATTGGCGTTCGCACAAATTTTTTGCCTGTTCGCATGTTCTACTGCGAACCAAATCGGAGGGTGTTTGGCTCATCCCTAGTAGCTACCCAGGATATCTCCAAAACCTGCACGGTTTAGGAGATATCTCCTGTATGTGCCGATGATGTCGACACATGCGCACTGGGGCAAACTGAAGCAATGGCGTGTGTGTGGCATTACTGGCAGCTCCCACGCGCATGCACGGGAGTGACGTCATCGCGGCTCCAGCCATTCACAGCGCCGGAGCCGTGATACCTGGGAGATTTGTCGCTGGCCGGAGGGGGGAGACGAGGATGGTTGCGGGGGCTTCATTCTCGGGTAAGGAATTCATAATGAGCTAGTATGCTATGCTATGATCTTCTGAAAAGATCCATATGGGGATGATGCCTGTAGGCGAAGTCATCATCCCGGTATAACTACTGAAACCCAAGCATGTCCTACAGGCCGCAAGTAGGTAAATTGATTTTCCCTGCAAGCTATCTTTATTTTGTAAACACCAGCTTGGGGAGCCTGTCTATATATATATATTTTAGCAGAGACCCTAGAGAATAAAATGGAGGTTGTTGCAATATTTTATGTCACACGGTATTTGCACAGCAAATTTTTAAACGCAATTTTTTTGGGGAAAAAAAAAAAAACACTTTCATGAATTAAACACTAAAGTTAGCCCCATTTTTTTTGTATAATGTGAAAGATGAGGTTATGCAAAGTAAATAGATAACGAACGTATCATGCTTTAAAACTGCGCATACCGATGGAATAGCGCCAAACGTTGGTACTTAAAAATGTCCATTGGTGACGCTTTAATTTCTTTTTTACAGGCTACCAGTTTAGAGTTAGAGGAGTTCTTGTGCTAGAATTATTGCTCTCTCTCAAACATTTGCAGCGATACCTCACATGTGCGGTTTGAACACCAGTTACATATGCGGGCTTGACCTACCTATGTGTTTGCTTCTAAGTGTGAGCATATTTTTTACACTATCCCTTAAAAGAATGTTTTTGTTCACTTATTCCTATTACATGGAATGTAAATATCCCTTGTAATAGGAATAGGACTTGTATGGGGAAAACTGGGGTCTGTAAGTGCCCAGATTTCTACTCCATCCTATATTTTTTATTTTTACACTTTCCGTTTAAAAAAATGTTTTTTGATCACTTTTATTCCTATTACAAAGAATGTAAATATCCCTTGTAATAGGAATAGGCCATGGCATAGACCCCCAGATCTCTCTGTTAAGAGGACCAGTCATGTCTTATTCCTATCCCAGATCTCCCCATAAAGACCTGTCATGCCCTATTTCTATTACATTACATTTACATTCCTTGTAACAGGAATAAAAGTAATAGTGTATGTAATAGGAATAGGTCATGACTTAAGACCCCCAGATCTCTCTGTAAAGAGGATCCATCATGCCTTATTCCTATCCTAGATCTCTCCATAAAGAGGACCCGTCATGCCCTATTCCTATCCCAGATCTCTCCATTAAGAAGACCTGTCATGCTCTATTCCTATTACAAGGGATGTTTACATTCCTTGTAACAGGAATAAAAGTGATAGTGTAAAATTATTATTATTTTTGTAAGATAGAGAAATCTGGGGACTTAGGCCCCCTTTTCAGCGAGATCTAGGGTCTAAGTCCCCAGATCTCTCCTCTATCCTATTATTTTTACACTTTCCCTTTATTTTTTTTTACTTTTATTCCTAATACAAGGAATGTAAACATCCCTTGGAATAGGGCATGACAGGTCCTCTTTATGGAGAGATCTGGGGTCTATAAGTCCCCACATCTCTCCTCTATGCTGGTAAAAAAAATCGATCGAATAAACCCAACAGTGCTTACATTTGCCGGCAGCGGAAGTGACGTCACTTCCCGCCTCCAAGGGTCATAGAGATGGCTGGGGACCATCCAGGTATGTCGGGAGAAGCACTGATTTTTTTTTTTTTTTTTTTTACAGCCAGCCATTCCCTGCAAAGTAAAAGCAATCTGGATGCCTGTAATTGCAGGCATCATTCAGATATCTCCACATCAACCCAAGAATGCCATACGACGTCCACCATAGGTTAAGTGGTTAAGTGGTTAAACCAAATAAAAGCAAACTACACACCACAATCTAGTTTAAAAAAAAAAATACATAGTAAAAGGAAAGATTGGAAGACATTACTTAGATTTAAAAATTGGGCAACATTTATTTAGCCATGTACAATGATTTTTATTCTACATTTCAAACAATGGTAGAGAACAGTCCTTGAAATGATCATAAAGGGGCTTCTGCATGATGTTCATCACAGAACAAAATTGCAAAGGAAAATCAGAAGAATTGATGACGTCTTTGGGTTGAATGCAGTTCACCTCAACCTTGCCGATACACCAACACTGCTAGTCCAGTTGAGCAGACTTGTTGAAGCAAACAGTAGCTAAAAACGAGAGAAATAGGGTTAGAGATGAGACATTTGTAAGAATAGTCCTAAGTGTATTTTATACTTCTGCAGCCAAACCTACTTTCTATTTCTTACATTTTCCCATTAACATAGCATAAATTTACAAAAAAACAAAACAAAAAGGGACAAACCCAAATAAACAACATAAATGAGATGAAAATTTTCACACAATGGAGAGCATGTGGATGTGGCCGTGGATGTGGCCGGGGATGTGGCCAGATTGACAAAAAAAAAAAACATTTTTTAAAAACTGATACACATGGAAATATTTGAAGCACAATTCTCTTCTATATGTACAGAAGAGGTTAACGATGTATGAAGGGCCAGACAAGTAAATTTAAAAAAAAAAGGAGGGGTTAGTATATATGTAAACATGAAGAAGTGATGGAGGGGGAACAGGCTGTAGTGCAAATAATAATAATTAGAAAAGCAGTCTACAACTGGAGTGGGTGGAGTAACTGGGTGGAGTGGTTTAAGTAACTGTTGTGTGGTTGGAGTGGCTGGAGTAACTGAAAAGTGTTAAAACGCCTAATATGTTAAAAAGTATAAATAGTAGTAAAAAAGTCCCATCATTAGCTGAAAGAGCTGAACATTTTTTTCAAAAAAGATTTTTTTTCCCCTCGAAAGATTTTTTTTCAAAAACTTTTTTTTTTTTTCTTAAAAATGATTTTTTTTTTCTTAAATATAATTTTTTTTTTTTTTTTTTCAAAATGATTTTTTTTTTTCAAAAATGATTTTTTTTTTTTTTCATGGGGTGGTCATAATATTTTGGCTGATCGTATTGTGGTCATAATGTTTTGGCTGATCATGGGGGGGGTCATAATATTTTGGCTGATCATGGGGTTGTCAGCTTTTGTCACCTCCCACTCTAGTTCTGAACATGTCGCCATTCATTCCTATGGGACCAATTTCGCTGCAAAAATGGCGATATTTCATGAACCATTCCACAAAGTAATAGCACACCAATCGGGAACAATCCGCACGTTTCGGTGTATTACTGTCTATGTAGTGTAAAAGCTGTGGGAGGAGTTAGGGTGGTAAATTTGGCTATAATAAGAATAATATATATGTGAGATAACAGTAAGTGGTCTTGCTATGCAAGAACACTTAATGAACGGTAATGATACAAGCAATGTGTGTGTGTCCATGGTGTGGATACCAAGTGGGGTGCACCTAATGTTGGATCATGTAGTATGCATACATGTCTGTATACACACACACACTTATATATATATATATATATACACACACACACACACTATACTATACCACTCCCGACCAGTAGAGCAGAGACAGACCTGTTTGTGGGGGGGGGGGGGAGACAGGGGTAGGGAGGAAGGAGTGGGGGGAGAAACAGAGAAACACCAGAAATGAGTGTGTGATCTGTTATAACAAGGTGTATGCGTCTAACGCCTCATTGAGTCCCCCTGGCAAGAGGGAATTGGGAATATATCCAGAAAGTCTCCCGCTGGCAGAGTCGTCAAAAACGCTCCACAGCAGGCAAACCTCCGGAGATGGCCTCTATGACCCACACCTTCAGGCCTTCGGTGGACTTTTGATGTTCAGTCAAAAAATGTTTTGGCACACTGTGCTCACCACATCCCTGTTCAATGAACCACCTGTGCTTGCCAAACCATTGGCAGAGGGGACGGATGGATCTGCCAACATGTAGGAGGCCACAAGGACAGGTCAGACAGTATACTACATGATCGCTGGAGCAATTGTGAAACTCTTTTATAGGGTAAGTTTTTCCTTTTGTAGAGAAGCTTTTTTTGTCCATGCTGGACAAATTTACACATCATGCATCATTTTTCTTACATTGAAACATGCCCACTAGTGGGATCAAGGGGGTGTGGGTGGTGGGATCTGGCTTGGGTTTGCGAAACTTACTTGCCGCAATTCGGCTCTTGATATTTTTGGCCTTGCGGTAGGAAACTTTGGGTTTGGATGTTGTGTGCCACTGTAGTAGAGTTCTAGATCCAAGAAGGCCATTTTGTCAGGGTCCGCTACGAAGGTGAAAGAGTCCAAAGTTTTTGTGATTACAATGGGAAACAAACTGCGTGATGTTCTCCATGGTGCCATCCCAGATAATTACATCATCGATGTAACACCCATAAAAAATGATGTTGGCAACAAAGTGATTGTTGTGTGTGATGTGGTGGAGTTCCCAATAACCCATTGTTAGATTTGCGTAACTTGGGGCAAAGTTTGCCCCAATGGCAGTGCCTTGGGTTTGTAGATAAAACTGATCTTCAAATTCAAAGTAGTTATGCTCGAGGCAAAAAGTTGTTGCCTCAAGTATGAAGTGGGCTTATTGTGGGTTGACAAGTGGATCAGTGGATAGGAAGTGTTCTACTGCCATCAGACCTACATCATGAGGAATGGATGTGTAAAGGGAGGTGACATCCAGGGATGTAGAGTAGAAGTAGAAGGATAACATGTCCAGTAGATGTGTACCTTCTCTGATGTATGTTTGAAGATTCTGTGCCAGAGGTTGTAAAAAGAGATCCACATACACGGATAAGCCACTGGTGACCCTTTCCATTGAAGCAACGATGGGCCGTCCTGGTGGGTTATTGATATCTTTATGTATTTTCAGCAGGTGGTAAAAGTATGAAGTTTTGTAAAAACTTTTAATGAGAGAAAAGGGAACTCTGGTTTGGAAATAATTTCTTCCTGGAGGGCTCTATTGGCTAATGTGGTAGCTTCCTGAGTTAACAACAGTCTCAGGGATTCCTTTATGTAATCCATTTATTTTGAAGTACAATACCTCCACCCTTGTTTACAGCTTTAATGATCATGTGCTCGTTGTTGGCCAGCATGTCTAGTGCTGTTCGTTCAGCCTTGGATAGGTTGGATATTTTCTTGCAGGTCGGGTTGGTTTGACCATCTTGATGATGTCTGCATACACCACCTGATAAAAAGGTGTGTATGCAAGAACCTTTTTTGTGTACTGGGTTGAATATTGATTTTGGTTTGAAGTGGGTGTGTTCAACTAAGAGGAAGGTCAAAAATCAATATTCAACCCGGTACACAAAAAAGGTCCCTACATACACACCTTTTATCAGGTGGTGTATGCAGACCTCATCAAGATGTGTCAAACCAACCTGAACTGCAAGAAAATATCCAACCTATCCAAGGCTGAACGAAAAGCACTAGACACTCTGGCCAACAAGCACATGATCATTAAAGCTGTAGACAAGGGTGGAGGTATTGTAATTCAAAATAAATGGATTACATAAAGGAATCCCTGAGACTGTTGTCTGATACCAACACCTACTCTAAGTTAACTCAGGACCCTCTGCCCCGTTTCACTCAGGAAGCTACCACATCAGCCAATAGAGCCTTCCAGGAAGAAATTTCCAAACCAGAGTTCTCTTTTCTCATTAAAAGTTTTTACCACCTTCCGAAAATACATAAAGATATCAACAACCTACCAGGACGGCCCATCATTGCTACAGTGGAAAGTGTCACCAGTGGCTTTTCCATGTATGTGGATCACTTTTTACAACCTCTGGCACAGAATCTTCCATCATACATCAGAGACGGTACACATCTACTGGACATATTATCATTCTACTCCTGGGAACCCACGTACATATGGGCATCCCTGGATGTCACCTCCCTTTACACATCTATTCCCCATGATGTAGGTCTGATGGCAGTAGAACACTTCCTATCCACCGATCAACTTATCAACCCATGACATGCCCACTTATTTTGTTTATAGCGCAAAAAATAAAAATCGCAGAGGTGATCAAATACCACCAAAAGAAAGCTCTATTTGTGGGAAAAAAAGGACGTCAATTTTGTTTGAGAGCCACTTCGCATGACAGCACAATTGTCAGTTAAAGCGACACAGTGCCGAATCACAAAACGTGCTCTGGTCTTTGGGCAGCCAAATGGTCCGGGGCTTAAGTGGTTAAAGTCATCTTAATACTACACTCAGGTCGGCGCCTCCTTCTCCCTGTTTTTTTCTTGCATGTCTTGCAGAGTTCTGGACCCACTCTAAAGGATGGCTGCCTTCCTTTTTAACTCTTAATACCCCTTTGTATGGATAAATCACCATCCAGCTATTACAGCCACAGACTATACCCTCTAAGGATTACTCCATCTGGAGCGCCAGATAAATACTAACTATACTGTTGGCTCTAGTATGGTGACCTCATACTCTAATCCAGGGCCAGATCTATCCGTCTGATGTGGGGGTGCAGTAAAAATTGTCGGGGGGGGGGGGGGGGGGTAGAGAATGGGCGTTCAGCAGAACAGTATACAGAAACAGGAATAAGTAGGGCAGAGTACAGTTCGGTTAGCAGGGCAGTGTCAAATGTGTGAATGGGGAAAAAAAAAAAAATCAAGCCATTTTTGTTCAACCCACTGGTTGAACACAAAGAAACATTCTGATTTATGGGCTGAGCTTACCTTAAAGAAGAACTTCATTAAAACCAACAACAGTTGAGACAATGAACACCTTGGTCAGGTCTATGTACAGTATATCTATGCATATTGTATAGAGTACAGGGGTTAAGATCAAGCAATAAACAGTACAGCAGTCAGGATAAGTGCCACATTCACAACAGGGTCCTCCCTTACATCCATGTCTCCAAAGTCCCACCTTACATCAGAGTCCACCCTTACATCAGTCCCACTTTATAGCAGTGTATCGCCCCTTGCATCAGAGTGTGGCAGAGTGCCCCCTTACACATACACTATATTGTCAAAAGTATTGGAACGCCTGCCTTTACACGCACATGAACTTTAATGGTATCTCAGTCTTAGTCTGTAGGGTTCAATATTGAGTTGGCCCACCCTTTGCAGCTGTAACAGCTTCTTCTGGGAAGGCTGTCTACAAGGTTTAGGAGTGTGTCTATGGGAATGTTTGACCATTCTTGCAATAGCACATTTGTGAGGTCAGGCACTGATATTGGACGAGAAGGCCTGGCTCGCAGCCTGCGCTCTAATTCACCCCAAAGGTGTTCAAGCGGGTTGAGGTCAGGACTCTGCATTCCAGTCACGTTCCTCCACCCCAAACTCGCTCATCCATGTTTTTACGGACCTTGCTTTGTGCACTGGTCCAAATCATTTGGTGGAGGGGGGATTATGGTATGGGGTTGTTTTTCAGGGGTTGGGCTTGGCCCCATAATTCCAGTGAAGAGAACACTTAAGGTGTCAGCATACCATGACATTTTGGACAATTTCATGCTCTCAACTTTGTGGGAACAGTTTGGGGATGGCACCTTTATGTTCCAAGATGACTGCGCAAGGTCCATAAAAGTCATGGATGAGCGAGTTTGGGGTGGAGGAACTTTACTGGGCTGGACAGATTCTTGACCTCAACCCAATAGAACACCTTTGGGATGAATTAGAGCAGAGACTCCCGGAGCCAGGCCTTCTCGTCTACATCAGTGCCTGACTTCACAAATGCTCTTCCTGGAAGAATGGTCAAATTCCCAAAGACACACTCCTAAACCTTGTGGACAGCCTTCCCAGAAGAATTGAAGCTGTTGTAGCTGCAAAAGGGTGGGCCAACTCAATAGTGAATCCATTAAATTTCATGTGCGCGTAAAGGCAGGAGTCCCAATACTTTTGGTAATATAGCGTAGGTATTTTTTTTTTTCCTAAAACAAAAAATAGTGGGCTCCATTCACACATGAGTAATTTCCGTCTGTGATCCTGCCCGCAAATCCAAAATGCTGTGCAAAAAACAACACAACGCTTGTGCAGGTGCCATTAATTTCAGTGGCACCTAAATGTAGGGGCAATTTTGCCACAATAAACCAGGCTGCAATAGCGGAAAACTGCAATGCACCAAGTCGATGCCCAAAAAGAAGCTCCTGATAAGTTTTGAGGGACAAGCTTCGTGGATTGCAATTTTGCCATGATCACGTGGCAAAAATCGCACCTGCGTTTAGGTGACATGGAAATTAACAGCACCCAAATAAGCATTGTGCGATTTGTCATTTTTGCACAGCGTTTTTGTATCACAAATCTGCCCGCAAAACGCTCAGGTGTGACTGGAGTCCAAGTCAACATAAAACGTTCTAGAAAAATTGAGCAAGTTGAAAAATGGTTTATAGTATGGTTGACTGTTCAGTATGCACCTGGGTTTAGAAACAATAACAGGGCATATAGCAAAGTGCAATAGCCAAACAGCCAATCACCAACTGACCCATGCTGTTTACAGCAGTCATGTGATTGTTTGCTTTAAGAGCATTACACATCATACTGTCTATTGAATAAGCCCCAACTGTCACTGAGCTATTAAACTATTCCCAGTCATCGTCTAGGGGGCACCTGCTGCCCACTGACCGCCAAGGGGAGGCACGCTTCCCACTGACCGCCAAGGGGAGGCACGCTTCCCACTGACCGCCAAGGGGAGGCACGCTTCCCATTGGAATGGGAAGCGTGTCCCCCTTGGTCAATGGGAAGCGTGCCCCCCCACGCTTCCCGTTGACCACCAAGGGGAGGCACGCTTCCCGTTGACCACCAAGGGGAGGCACGCTTCCCGTTGACCACCAAGGGGAGGCACGCTTCCCGTTGACCACCAAGGGGAGGCACGCTTCCCGTTGACCACCAAGGGGAGGCACGCTTCCCGTTGACCACCAAGGGGAGGCACGCTTCCCATTGACCACCAAGGGGAGGCACGCTTCCCATTGACCACCAAGGGGAGGCACGCTTCCCATTGACCACCAAGGGGAGGCACGCTTCCCATTGACCACCAAGGGGAGGCACGCTTCCCATTGACCAGGGGGGGGCACGCTTCCCATTGACCAAGGGGGGGCACGCTTCCCATTGACCAAGGGGGGGCACGCTTCCCATTGACCAAAGGGGGGGCACGCTTCCCATTGACCAAGGGGGGGCACGCTTCCCATTGACCAAGGGGGAGGCACGCTTCCCATTGACCAAGGGGGAGGCACGCTTCCCATTGACCAAGGGGGAGGCACGCTTCCCATTGACCAAGGGGGAGGCACGCTTCCCATTGACCAAGGGGGGGCACGCTTCCCATTGACCAAGGGGGGGCACGCTTCCCATTGACCAGGGGAAGGCATGCTTCCCATTGACCACCAATGGGGTGAAAGTGCCCTATATTGGAGGGGTTAAAGGCTAAATTCATCTTTAAAGAAAAATATATTAAAATTAAAAAGAAAAAACGTGTACCCTTCACTTACTTTAGATCGAACAGCAGCCTGACCATACTGCTCATTCCAGTCGGAAAGAAGAAAGAAATGGCTGCATATCCAGAACTTCTGATTGCCTTTAATTTTGTTTCACAAAGATAACACCAAAGACACCAAACTGTGGTCACGTGGATGCGTTTCACACATACTTCTTGTGCTCATTCCAGTCATCTGCAACGAGATATTGGTAACATTAAAAAAACACAAGAAGGATGATATGGGGCTTTAGGCCCCAATTATCGTATTAACAACTTTTAAAATACATGATATCCACTCAGCTAATATTGACAAGCTGGGCATTTTAAAACAATAAAATGCTTTCCTGGCTTCTAAAACAATAAAGCATTAAGCAGTAAAAATATACATCATTTTCACACTAAACAATATAGTTCTAACGCTAACTAATAACCGTACTAAAGCCTAACAAAAAAAAAAACAAATTCAATTATGTGCATTGCGTCTGAACTCTGCTCTGTTGGGATCACAAAGCTTGAAATCAACGGGAAATCAATCGCAATGCATTCTATGCTGCGCCAGGCTGGGCATTAATCAGCAGCAGAGGGGGAATTAATGGCATTGTATAAAAGCAATGCTACAGTGGGCTTGATTGCGCAACACATCATTTGCATTTCATATAACTGGCTCCCATAGAGCAGCCAATCACTATCTGCATTGCTTATGAACTCTGCTCTGTTGGGACCACAGAGCATATGCGCAAGGTGAAATCATTTGCAATGCATTCTACACTGCTCCAAGTTGGGCATATAAATGAGCAGCGGAGGGGGAATTAATGGCATTGTATACAAACAATGCTTAGGTGGGCTTAATTGCGCAATACTTCATTTGCATTTCATATAAACAAAAGGCCGGCTCCAGTAAAGCAGCCAATTACTATGTGCATTGCCTGTGAAATCTGCTCTATTGGGACTACAGAGCATATGCGCAAGGGGAAATCACTGGCAATGCATTCTAAACTGCTCCAAGGTGGGCATACTAATGAGCAGCAAATGGGTAGTTAACAGCATTGTATACAAACAATGCTACAGTGGGCTTGGGAAGGGGTCCTGTCTAAATCCTAGGTGCAACAAATCTATGTGCATTGCATCTGAACTCTGCTCTGTTGGGATCACAAAGCTTGAAATCAACGGGAAATCAATCGCAATGCTTTCTATGCTGCACCAGGCTGGGCATTAATCAGCAGCAGAGGGGGAATTAATGGCATTGTATAAAAACAATGCTACAGTGGGCTTGATTGCGCAACACATCATTTGCATGTCATAACTGGCTCCACTAGAGCAGCCAATCACTATCTGCATTGCTTATGAACTCTGCTCTGTTGGGACCACAGAGCATATGCGCAAGGGGAAATCATTTGCAATGCATTCTATACACTGCTCCAAGTTGGGCATATAAATGAGCAGCGGAGGGGGAATTAATGGCATTGTATACAAACAATGCTTAGGTGGGCTTAATTGCGCAATACTTTCTTTGCATTTCATATAAACAAAAGGCCGGCTCCAGTAAAGCAGCCAATTACTATGTGCATTGCCTGTGAAATCTGCTCTGTTGGGACTACAGAGCATATGCGCAAGGGGAAATCACTGGCAATGCATTCTAAACTGCTCCAAGGTGGGCATACTAATGAGCAGCAAATGGGTAGTTAACAGCATTGTATACAAACAATGCTACAGTGGGCTTGGGAAGGGGTCCTGTCTAAATCCTAGGTGCAACAAATCTATGTGCATTGCATCTGAACTCTGCTCTGTTGGGACTACAAAGCTTGAAATCAACGGGAAATCAATCGCAATGCATTCTATGCTGCGCCAGGCTGGGAATTAATCAGCAGCAGAGGGGGAATTAATGGCATTGTATAAAAGCAATGCTACAGTGGGCTTGATTGCGCAACACATCATTTGCATTTCATATAACTGGCTCCACTAGAGCAGCCAATCACTATCTGCATTGCTTATGAACTCTGCTCTGTTGGGACCACAGAGCATATGCGCAAGGTGAAATCATTTGCAATGCATTCTATACACTGCTCCAAGTTGGGCATATAAATGAGCAGCGGAGGGGGAATTAATGGCATTGTATACAAACAATGCTTAGGTGGGCTTAATTGCGCAATACTTCATTTGCATTTCATATAAACAAAAGGCCGGCTCCAGTAAAGCAGCCAATTACTATGTGCATTGCCTATGAAATCTGCTCTGTTGGGACTACAGAGCATATGCGCAATGGGAAATCACTGGCAATGCATTCTAAACTGCTCCAAGGTGGGCATACTAATGAGCAGCAAATGGGTAGTTAACAGCATTGTATACAAACAATGCTACAGTGGGCTTGGGAAGGGGTCCTGTCTAAATCCTGTCTAAATCCTAGGTGCAACAAATCTATGTGCATTGCGTCTGAACTCTGCTCTGTTGGGATCACAAAGCTTGAAATCAACGGGAAATCAATCGCAATGCATTCTATGCTGCGCCAGGCTGGGCATTAATCAGCAGCGGAGGGGGAATTAATGGCATTGTATAAAAGCAATGCTACAGTGGGCTTGATTGCGCAACACATCATTTGCATTTCATATAACTGGCTCCACTAGAGCAGCCAATCACTATCTGCATTGCTTATGAACTCTGCTCTGTTGGGACCACAGAGCATATGCGCAAGGTGAAATCATTTGCAATGCATTCTATACACTGCTCCAAGTTGGGCATATAAATGAGCAGCGGAGGGGGAATTAATGGCATTGTATACAAACAATGCTTAGGTGGGCTTAATTGCGCAATACTTCATTTGCATTTCATATAAACAAAAGGCCGGCTCCAGTAAAGCAGCCAATTACTATGTGCATTGCCTGTGAAATCTGCTCTGTTGGGACTACAGAGCATATGCGCAAGGGTAAAATCACTGGCAATGCATTCTACACTGCTCCAAGGTGGGCATACTAATGAGCAGCAAATGGGTAGTTAACAGCATTGTATACAAACAATGCTACAGTGGGCTTGGGAAGGGGTCCTGTCTAAATCCTAGGTGCAACAAATCTATGTGCATTGCATCTGAACTCTGCTCTGTTGGGACTACAAAGCTTGAAATCAACGGGAAATCAATCGCAATGCATTCTATGCTGCGCCAGGCTGGGCATTAATCAGCAGCAGAGGGGGAATTAATGGCATTGTATAAAAGCAATGCTACAGTGGGCTTGATTGCGCAACACATCATTTGCATTTCATATAACTGGCTCCACTAGAGCAGCCAATCACTATCTGCATTGCTTATGAACTCTGCTCTGTTGGGACCACAGAGCATATGCGCAAGGTGAAATCATTTGCAATGCATTCTATACACTGCTCCAAGTTGGGCATATAAATGAGCAGCGGAGGGGGAATTAATGGCATTGTATTAACAATGCTTCAGTGGGCTTAATTGCGCAATACATCATTTGCATTTCATATAAACAAAAGGTCGGCTCCAGTAAAGCAGCCAATTACTATGTGCATTGCCTGTGAAATCTGCTCTGTTGGGACTACAGAGCATATGCGCAAGGGGAAATCACTGGCAATGCATTCTACACTGCTCCAAGGTGGGCATACTAATGAGCAGCAAATGGGTAGTTAACAGCATTGTATACAAACAATGCTACAGTGGGCTTGGGAAGGGGTCCTGTCTAAATCCTAGGTGCAACAAATCTATGTGCATTGCATCTGAACTCTGCTCTGTTGGGATCACAAAGCTTGAAATCAACGGGAAATCAATCGCAATGCATTCTATGCTGCGCCAGGCTGGGCATTAATCAGCAGCGGAGGGGGAATTAATGGCATTGTATAAAAACAATGCTACAGTGGGCTTGATTGCGCAACACATCATTTGCATGTCATAACTGGCTCCACTAGAGCAGCCAATCACTATCCGCATTGCTTATGAACTCTGCTCTGTTGGGACCACAGAGCATATGCGCAAGGGGAAATCATTTGCAATGCATTCTATACACTGCTCCAAGTTGGGCATATAAATGAGCAGCGGAGGGGGAATTAATGGCATTGTATACAAACAATGCTTAGGTGGGCTTAATTGCGCAATACTTCATTTGCATTTCATATAAAAACAAAAGGCCGGCTCCAGTAAAGCAGCCAATTACTATGTGCATTGCCTATGAAATCTGCTCTGTTGGGACTACAGAGCATATGCGCAAGGGGAAATCACTGGCAATGCATTCTACGCTGCTCCAAAGTGGGCATACTAATGAGCAGCAAATGGGTAGTTAACAGCATTGGATACAAACAATGCTACAGTGGGCTTGGGAGGGGGTCCTGTCTAAATCCTGTCTAAATCCTAGGTGCAACAAATCTATGTGCATTGCGTCTGAACTCTGCTCTGTTGGGATCACAAAGCTTGAAATCAACGGGAAATCAATCGCAATGCATTCTATGCTGCGCCAGGCTGGGCATTAATCAGCAGCGGAGGGGGAATTAATGGCATTGTATAAAAGCAATGCTACAGTGGGCTTGATTGCGCAACACATCATTTGCATTTCATATAACTGGCTCCACTAGAGCAGCCAATCACTATCTGCATTGCTTATGAACTCTGCTCTGTTGGGACCACAGAGCATATGCGCAAGGTGAAATCATTTGCAATGCATTCTATACACTGCTCCAAGTTGGGCATATAAATGAGCAGCGGAGGGGGAATTAATGGCATTGTATACAAACAATGCTTAGGTGGGCTTAATTGCGCAATACTTCATTTGCATTTCATATAAACAAAAGGCCGGCTCCAGTAAAGCAGCCAATTACTATGTGCATTGCCTGTGAAATCTGCTCTGTTGGGACTACAGAGCATATGCGCAAGGGTAAAATCACTGGCAATGCATTCTACACTGCTCCAAGGTGGGCATACTAATGAGCAGCAAATGGGTAGTTAACAGCATTGTATACAAACAATGCTACAGTGGGCTTGGGAAGGGGTCCTGTCTAAATCCTAGGTGCAACAAATCTATGTGCATTGCATCTGAACTCTGCTCTGTTGGGACTACAAAGCTTGAAATCAACGGGAAATCAATCGCAATGCATTCTATGCTGCGCCAGGCTGGGCATTAATCAGCAGCAGAGGGGGAATTAATGGCATTGTATAAAAGCAATGCTACAGTGGGCTTGATTGCGCAACACATCATTTGCATTTCATATAACTGGCTCCACTAGAGCAGCCAATCACTATCTGCATTGCTTATGAACTCTGCTCTGTTGGGACCACAGAGCATATGCGCAAGGTGAAATCATTTGCAATGCATTCTATACACTGCTCCAAGTTGGGCATATAAATGAGCAGCGGAGGGGGAATTAATGGCATTGTATTAACAATGCTTCAGTGGGCTTAATTGCGCAATACATCATTTGCATTTCATATAAACAAAAGGTCGGCTCCAGTAAAGCAGCCAATTACTATGTGCATTGCCTGTGAAATCTGCTCTGTTGGGACTACAGAGCATATGCGCAAGGGGAAATCATTGGCAATGCATTCTACACTGCTCCAAGGTGGGCATACTAATGAGCAGCAAATGGGTAGTTAACAGCATTGTATACAAACAATGCTACAGTGGGCTTGGGAAGGGGTCCTGTCTAAATCCTAGGTGCAACAAATCTATGTGCATTGCATCTGAACTCTGCTCTGTTGGGATCACAAAGCTTGAAATCAACGGGAAATCAATCGCAATGCATTCTATGCTGCGCCAGGCTGGGCATTAATCAGCAGCGGAGGGGGAATTAATGGCATTGTATAAAAACAATGCTACAGTGGGCTTGATTGCGCAACACATCATTTGCATGTCATAACTGGCTCCACTAGAGCAGCCAATCACTATCCGCATTGCTTATGAACTCTGCTCTGTTGGGACCACAGAGCATATGCGCAAGGGGAAATCATTTGCAATGCATTCTATACACTGCTCCAAGTTGGGCATATAAATGAGCAGCGGAGGGGGAATTAATGGCATTGTATACAAACAATGCTTAGGTGGGCTTAATTGCGCAATACTTCATTTGCATTTCATATAAAAACAAAAGGCCGGCTCCAGTAAAGCAGCCAATTACTATGTGCATTGCCTATGAAATCTGCTCTGTTGGGACTACAGAGCATATGCGCAAGGGGAAATCACTGGCAATGCATTCTACGCTGCTCCAAAGTGGGCATACTAATGAGCAGCAAATGGGTAGTTAACAGCATTGGATACAAACAATGCTACAGTGGGCTTGGGAGGGGGTCCTGTCTAAATCCTGTCTAAATCCTAGGTGCAACAAATCTATGTGCATTGCGTCTGAACTCTGCTCTGTTGGGACCACAAAGCATGAAATCAACGGGAAATCAATCGCAATGCATTCTATGCTGCGCCAGGCTGGGCATTAATCAGCAGCAGAGAGGGAATTAATGGCATTGTATAAAAACAATGCTACAGTGGGCTTGATTGCGCAACACATCATTTGCATTTCATATAACTGGCTCCACTAGAGCAGCCAGTCACTATCTGCATTGCTTATGAACTCTGCTCTGTTGGGACCACAGAGCATATGCGCAAGGTGAAATCATTTGCAATGCATTCTATACACTGCTCCAAGTTGGGCATATAAATGAGCAGCGGAGGGGGAATTAATGGCATTGTATTAACAATGCTTCAGTGGGCTTAATTGCGCAATACATCATTTGCATTTCACATAAACAAAAGGCCGGCTCAAGTAAAGCAGCCAATTACTATGTGCATTGCCTATGAAATCTGCTCTGTTGGGACTACAGAGCATATGCGCAATGGGAAATCACTGGCAATGCATTCTAAACTGCTCCAAGGTGGGCATACTAATGAGCAGCAAATGGGTAGTTAACAGCATTGTATACAAACAATGCTACAGTGGGCTTGGGAAGGGGTCCTGTCTAAATCCTAGGTGCAACAAATCTATGTGCATTGCGTCTGAACTCTGCTCTGTTGGGATCACAAAGCTTGAAATCAACGGGAAATCAATCGCAATGCATTCTATGCTGCGCCAGGCTGGGCATTAATCAGCAGCGGAGGGGGAATTAATGGCATTGTATAAAAGCAATGCTACAGTGGGCTTGATTGCGCAACACATCATTTGCATTTCATATAACTGGCTCCACTAGAGCAGCCAATCACTATCTGCATTGCTTATGAACTCTGCTCTGTTGGGACCACAGAGCATATGCGCAAGGTGAAATCATTTGCAATGCATTCTATACACTGCTCCAAGTTGGGCATATAAATGAGCAGCGGAGGGGGAATTAATGGCATTGTATACAAACAATGCTTAGGTGGGCTTAATTGCGCAATACTTCATTTGCATTTCATATAAACAAAAGGCCGGCTCCAGTAAAGCAGCCAATTACTATGTGCATTGCCTGTGAAATCTGCTCTGTTGGGACTACAGAGCATATGCGCAAGGGTAAAATCACTGGCAATGCATTCTACACTGCTCCAAGGTGGGCATACTAATGAGCAGCAAATGGGTAGTTAACAGCATTGTATACAAACAATGCTACAGTGGGCTTGGGAAGGGGTCCTGTCTAAATCCTAGGTGCAACAAATCTATGTGCATTGCATCTGAACTCTGCTCTGTTGGGACTACAAAGCTTGAAATCAACGGGAAATCAATCGCAATGCATTCTATGCTGCGCCAGGCTGGGCATTAATCAGCAGCAGAGGGGGAATTAATGGCATTGTATAAAAACAATGCTACAGTGGGCTTGATTGCGCAACACATCATTTGCATGTCATAACTGGCTCCACTAGAGCAGCCAATCACTATCCGCATTGCTTATGAACTCTGCTCTGTTGGGACCACAGAGCATATGCGCAAGGGGAAATCATTTGCAATGCATTCTATACACTGCTCCAAGTTGGGCATATAAATGAGCAGCGGAGGGGGCATTAATGGCATTGTATACAAACAATGCTTAGGTGGGCTTAATTGCGCAATACTTCATTTGCATTTCATATAAAAACAAAAGGCCGGCTCCAGTAAAGCAGCCAATTACTATGTGCATTGCCTATGAAATCTGCTCTGTTGGGACTACAGAGCATATGCGCAAGGGGAAATCACTGGCAATGCATTCTACGCTGCTCCAAAGTGGGCATACTAATGAGCAGCAAATGGGTAGTTAACAGCATTGGATACAAACAATGCTACAGTGGGCTTGGGAGGGGGTCCTGTCTAAATCCTGTCTAAATCCTAGGTGCAACAAATCTATGTGCATTGCGTCTGAACTCTGCTCTGTTGGGACCACAAAGCATGAAATCAATGGGAAATCAATCGCAATGCATTCTATGCTGCGCCAGGCTGGGCATAAATCAGCAGCAGAGAGGGAATTAATGGCATTGTATAAAAACAATGCTACAGTGGGCTTGATTGCGCAACACATCATTTGCATTTCATATAACTGGCTCCACTAGAGCAGCCAGTCACTATCTGCATTGCTTATGAACTCTGCTCTGTTGGGACCACAGAGCATATGCGCAAGGTGAAATCATTTGCAATGCATTCTATACACTGCTCCAAGTTGGGCATATAAATGAGCAGCGGAGGGGGAATTAATGGCATTGTATTAACAATGCTTCAGTGGGCTTAATTGCGCAATACATCATTTGCATTTCACATAAACAAAAGGCCGGCTCAAGTAAAGCAGCCAATTACTATGTGCATTGCCTATGAAATCTGCTCTGTTGGGACTACAGAGCATATGCGCAATGGGAAATCACTGGCAATGCATTCTAAACTGCTCCAAGGTGGGCATACTAATGAGCAGCAAATGGGTAGTTAACAGCATTGTATACAAACAATGCTACAGTGGGCTTGGGAAGGGGTCCTGTCTAAATCCTAGGTGCAACAAATCTATGTGCATTGCATCTGAACTCTGCTCTGTTGGGACTACAAAGCTTGAAATCAACGGGAAATCAATCGCAATGCATTCTATGCTGCGCCAGGCTGGGCATTAATCAGCAGCAGAGGGGGAATTAATGGCATTGTATAAAAGCAATGCTACAGTGGGCTTGATTGCGCAACACATCATTTGCATTTCATATAACTGGCTCCACTAGAGCAGCCAATCACTATCTGCATTGCTTATGAACTCTGCTCTGTTGGGACCACAGAGCATATGCGCAAGGTGAAATCATTTGCAATGCATTCTATACACTGCTCCAAGTTGGGCATATAAATGAGCAGCGGAGGGGGAATTAATGGCATTGTATTAACAATGCTTCAGTGGGCTTAATTGCGCAATACATCATTTGCATTTCATATAAACAAAAGGTCGGCTCCAGTAAAGCAGCCAATTACTATGTGCATTGCCTGTGAAATCTGCTCTGTTGGGACTACAGAGCATATGCGCAAGGGGAAATCACTGGCAATGCATTCTACACTGCTCCAAGGTGGGCATACTAATGAGCAGCAAATGGGTAGTTAACAGCATTGTATACAAACAATGCTACAGTGGGCTTGGGAAGGGGTCCTGTCTAAATCCTAGGTGCAACAAATCTATGTGCATTGCATCTGAACTCTGCTCTGTTGGGATCACAAAGCTTGAAATCAACGGGAAATCAATCGCAATGCATTCTATGCTGCGCCAGGCTGGGCATTAATCAGCAGCGGAGGGGGAATTAATGGCATTGTATAAAAACAATGCTACAGTGGGCTTGATTGCGCAACACATCATTTGCATGTCATAACTGGCTCCACTAGAGCAGCCAATCACTATCCGCATTGCTTATGAACTCTGCTCTGTTGGGACCACAGAGCATATGCGCAAGGGGAAATCATTTGCAATGCATTCTATACACTGCTCCAAGTTGGGCATATAAATGAGCAGCGGAGGGGGAATTAATGGCATTGTATACAAACAATGCTTAGGTGGGCTTAATTGCGCAATACTTCATTTGCATTTCATATAAAAACAAAAGGCCGGCTCCAGTAAAGCAGCCAATTACTATGTGCATTGCCTATGAAATCTGCTCTGTTGGGACTACAGAGCATATGCGCAAGGGGAAATCACTGGCAATGCATTCTACGCTGCTCCAAAGTGGGCATACTAATGAGCAGCAAATGGGTAGTTAACAGCATTGGATACAAACAATGCTACAGTGGGCTTGGGAGGGGGTCCTGTCTAAATCCTGTCTAAATCCTAGGTGCAACAAATCTATGTGCATTGCGTCTGAACTCTGCTCTGTTGGGACCACAAAGCATGAAATCAATGGGAAATCAATCGCAATGCATTCTATGCTGCGCCAGGCTGGGCATAAATCAGCAGCAGAGAGGGAATTAATGGCATTGTATAAAAACAATGCTACAGTGGGCTTGATTGCGCAACACATCATTTGCATTTCATATAACTGGCTCCACTAGAGCAGCCAATCACTATCTGCATTGCTTATGAACTCTGCTCTGTTGGGACCACAGAGCATATGCGCAAGGTGAAATCATTTGCAATGCATTCTATACACTGCTCCAAGTTGGGCATACAAATGAGCAGCGGAGGGGGAATTAATGGCATTGTATACAAACAATGCTTCAGTGGGCTTGATTGCGCAATACATCATTTGCATTTCATATAAACAAAAGGCCGGCTCCAGTAAAGCAGCCAATTACTATGTGCATTGCCTGTGAAATCTGCTCTGTTGGACTACAGAGCATATGCGCAAGGGGAAATCACTGGCAATGCATTCTACACTGCTCCAAGGTGGGCATACTAATGAGCAGCAAATGGGTAGTTAACAGCATTGTATACAAACAATGCTACAGTGGGCTTGGGAGGGGGTCCTGTCTAAATCCTAGGTGCAACAAATCTATGTGCATTGCGTCTGAACTCTGCTCTGTTGGGACCACAAAGCTTGAAATCAAGGGGAAATCAATCGCAATGCATTCTATGCTGCGCCAGGCTGGGCATTAATCTGCAGCAGAGGGGGAATTAATGGCATTGTATAAAAACAATGCTACAGTGGGCTTGATTGCGCAACACATCATTTGCATTTCATATAACTGGCTCCACTAGAGCAGCCAATCACTATCTGCATTGCTATTGAACTCTGCTCTGTTGGGACCACAGAGCATATGCGCAAGGTGAAATCATTTGCAATGCATTCTATACACTGCTCCAAGTTGGGCATACAAATGAGCAGCGGAGGGGGAATTAATGGCATTGTATACAAACAATGCTTAGGTGGGCTTAATTGCGCAATACTTCATTTGCATTTCATATAAACAAAAGGCCGGCTCCAGTAAAGCAGCCAATTACTATGTGCATTGCCTGTGAAATCTGCTCTGTTGGGACTACAGAGCATATGCGCAAGGGGAAATCACTGGCAATGCATTCTAAACTGCTCCAAGGTGGGCATACTAATGAGCAGCAAATGGGTAGTTAACAGCATTGTATACAAACAATGCTACAGTGGGCTTGGGAGGGGGCCCTGTCTAAATCCTAGGTGCAACAAATCTATGTGCATTGCGTCTGAACTCTGCTCTGTTGGGACCACAAAGCTTGAAATCAACGGGAAATCAATCGCAATGCATTCTATGCTGCGCCAGGCTGGGCATAAATCAGCAGCAGAGGGGGAATTAATGGCATTGTATAAAAACAATGCTACAGTGGGGGCTTGATTGCGCAGCACATCATTTGCATGTCATAACTGGCTCCACTAGAGCAGCCAATCACTATCCGCATTGCTTATGAACTCTGCTCTGTTGGGACCACAGAACATATGCGCAAGGTGAAATCATTTGCAATGCATTCTATACACTGCTCCAAGTTGGGCATATAAATGAGCAGCGGAGGGGGAATTAATGGCATTGTATACAAACAATGCTTCAGTGGGCTTAATTGCGCAATACTTCATTTGCATTTCATATAAACAAAAAGCCGGCTCCAGTAAAGCAGCCAATTACTATGTGCATTGCCTGTGAAATCTGCTCTGTTGGGACTACAGAGCATATGCGCAAGGGGAAATCACTGGCAATGCATTCTACACTGCTCCAAGGTGGGCATACTAATGAGCAGCAAATGGGTAGTTAACAGCATTGTATACAAACAATGCTACAGTGGGCTTGGGAGGGGGTCCTGTCTAAATCCTGTCTAAATCCTAGGTGGTCCTGTCTAAATGCTGCTCTAGCAAATGGGCAGCAAGGAATATCTATGTGCATTGTGCCTGAACACTGCTTTGTTTTAGCCTACTGGCTACACTATAAATGGACATTAATGAATAGTTTTCATTGAAAACTTTCATATTTTTTAAATTAGATTAGTTTAAACCTATTTGTGTGGGAATGGCATGTGTCATACCTTTTCCCCTTAGGGGAGAAGGCATACTGACCCAGTGCCTGAAGTCTGACCCAAGAATAGGGCACTTTGATTTTGGCCTGGCCAAAGCGTTTGTTGACTGTAGTATGGTGCCCTCATACTCTAACCAAGAAAAACTAAAAACCATTCCAAGATCAAAACTCCGTATTCTCAGGAAGAAAGGATGAACAGTTAGAAGAGAATCCTCCATTCACTTCATAAGCCATAGTCAAACATCTAGACTGCCTGCCAGGTTGCCCTGGGAGCAGTTGGAGAAGAGACTGAATCAGATCCAGGCCTCGCCTTCTCGGAGGAATGGGCACTCTTCCCCCGGTCCAGCAAGAACTGAGATTGACCCAGTCTCTCCACCTTCTACTTCAGAACAGCCTAGCGACCAGATTAGATGCCCAATTACAGCTTACAATGGAAATGTAAGATGTTCTTGCAACAGCCGCCCTTTACTTCCAGAGAGCGGGGGCTCTCTGTAGACTTTCCCAAGAGGTATGAGAGTGGAATCCCTGCTCAGCCATTCATCCCTGATTGATTGAGCAATAGACTTTCTCCTTCCTAACTCGGTCTAGCAATATTTTTGGGTCCACAAAATAGAGTGGCTAAACCCAAGCAATGAGTTACGATTAAAGCTCATAACTCAGGCGGTTGATTGAACTATAAACTTTCTCATTCCTAACTTAGTCTAGCAATATTTTTGGGTCCACAAAATAGAGTGGCTAAACCCAAGCAATGAGTTACGATTAAAGCTCATAACTCAGGCGGTTGATTGAACTATATACTTTTCATTCCTAACTTAGTCTAGCAATATTTTTGGGTCCACAAAATAGAGTGGCTAAACCCAAGCAATGAGTTACGATTAAAGCTCATAACTCAGGCGGTTGATTGAACTATATACTTTCTCATTCCTAACTTAGTCTAGCAATATTTTTGGGTCCACAAAAAAGAGTGGCTAAACCCAAGTAATGAGTTACGATTAAAGCTCATAACTCAGGCGGTTGATTGAACTATATACTTTCTCATTCCTAACTTAGTCTAGCAATATTTTTGGGTCCACAAAATAGAGTGGCTAAACCCAAGCAATGAGTTACGATTAAAGCTCATAACTCAGGCGGTTGATTGAACTATATACTTTCTCATTCCTAACTTAGTCTAGCAATATTTTTGGGTCCACAAAATAGAGTGGCTAAACCCAAGCAATGAGTTACGATTAAAGCTCATAACTCAGGTGGTTGATTGAACTATATACTTTCTCATTCCTAACTTAGTCTAGCAATATTTTTGGGTCCACAAAATAGAGTGGCTAAACCCAAGCAATGAGTTACGATTAAAGCTCATAACTCAGGTGGTTGATTGAACTATATACTTTCTCATTCCTAACTTAGTCTAGCAATATTTTTGGGTCCACAAAATTGAGTGGCTAAACCCAAGCAATGAGTTATGATTAAAGCTCATAACTCAGGCGGTTGATTGAACTATATACTTTCTCATTCCTAACTTAATCTAGCAATATTTTTGGGTCCACAAAATAGAGTGGCTAAACCCAAGCAATGAGTTATGATTAAAGCTCATAACTCAGGCGGTTGATTGAACTATATACCTTCTCATTCCTAACTTAGTCTAGCAATATTTTTGGGTCCACAAAATTGAGTGGCTAAACCCAAGCAATGAGTTATGAATAAAGCTCATAACTCTGGCGCTCCTTCTATAGCATGTTAGACACATTTTTTATCATCCTTAATGAGTTTTATGTAGGTACCCACCATCTGCTAATGCTGCGGGAGCAGAAAAGGGATTCCATCTTGCTTGGAGTGTGCCTGGCTTCCCATCTTGCTTTGAGAGATCATGGCTTCCCATCTCGCTTGAAGATTTCATGGCTTCCCATCTTGCTTGAAGATTAGTAGTCTAGTCATGGAAAATAGAAAATTTACAATGGCATTATGCTTACTTATCCAGAGATAATGAAATCTGAGGTTTTGGTGAAAAAAATCTAAACCATGGCATGATATACATTTTTTTTTTTTACTGTTAACCTAAAATGCTTACTGCATGGTTGTTATGGTTAAACCTGGCTTCAATATCTCCAGGTCACTTAACCCCTTAATCTCTAAAGCTGGCCATGCACATGTCAGTTTTTTCATTCAGCTAGTGGGTTAAATTTAAAAAAAAAAACTGACTGGATTCCTCCATCCGCACACTCAATGTGGATGCTGGAACCCTCTCCACTGTATCATTGTATTCTGACAGCAGGGAGACCTCCTTGCTGTCAAAATATACAGATAAACTCTCCAGCCTACGTCACTGACCGATTGGGAATCAACCACAGTGGCCACACATGGATCCAAAATTCAGCTTTAGTTACTCTAAGGCTGGCCATACATGGAAGTTATTTTGAAGTGGGCTCATCAAAAAAACAAAACAATGAACTGAACTGATTTCATCCAATTCACACAAGTGGCGTCAATAGAGAAATCCTTCCTGCTTGGTTATTGTATTCTGACAAAGGGGAGATGACTCCACTGTCAAAATACACTAATCAGCACTTATTCAAAGTAAAACCTTCCAACAAGCCGGTTCGAGAGAAGTCGATCATTAGAGCAAAGTTTCAGGAATGGGAACAGCCATAGATGGATTGAAGATTCAGCTGGTTCCTGTTGAACCGGTCGAATTTCATTCCATCTATGGTCAGTTTCAGTGTTAAAGAGCATCTGCATGACCGAGGTCTCCAGAAGAAGAAACCCTCCATTTTTTTCTCTGTTTACGCCTAATCAAAAAGGAAGATCTGTTGACCCGTGAAATTATAGCCAACCAAAAAAAAAAACACACATTGCTTTATTTGCAATAAAACATTAACAATAACTAATAGACCATAACTTGGTGCAACAAACTGCTCACCACTACTTAGGAGTATTACCAGAACATTTTTCAGTAAACCTTAGCCTGCAAAAAACAAAATGACTCTAGCTAACCCAGGCATTGACTGCATATAGTCTATTAACAGGTTCAACAAAGGATGGCAAATTACTAGAACATAGAAACCATCTCAATTAGGAGGCATGGGGACAAATAATCTTGTTTAGTCAAAAGGAGGATATGTATTGCTCTGGAAAAAAAACACCAAAAATCAAGCACTGTGTAGATCTCCAAGATTGAGATATATGTAAAAAATATATATAATCAATGTGTTTACAGGTCTATTTATTCTTACCTTGGTATTATAAAGAGCCTGATTATTAATATTAGATAGATAATTATTCAATATTGTTCCGCTTGGTTTTGTAAGTATTACGTGGTGTTCCGCATGAATTTGCAGAGGATAATATGTAACACTCTATACTTATGTTTTTGAATGATGTTAGATCTACTTTATTATAGGTGTAAGCACTTTAACCCTCGAGCTCCTGAAGAAGCTTATAAATACGCAAAACATGTTGAGCAAGTCGCTAAGCTGGATCTCAGCACCCCTCAAGTTAAGCCACTATTGGATATCAGGGAACCATGGTGGTTTTTACCACCATATACACACTATGATTGGGGGCTCCTCATTTTAAATTGAGGATTAGTGGTGAAATCAGCATTGTTCAGTTGGGGTCAATAGACAAAAAATATAGTGCAATATTTATGTGTTTGGGATTGTTTTCTAACCTGAAATCTAACTTTAATAAACTCTATTTTCTAACTTACCTTTAGTTGTGGTGCCATTAAAATCCCATTCTTTGTCCATTTTTCTGTAGCTATCCTACCAGCCCCTATATGCTGTGCACATATTCCTGTACCCCTAATGGTACAGGAAAGGGAAGAACCCCAAAATGTATGTAATGCATTGGGATCCCATAAAAACATAAGCAGTGAAACTGAAGAATATGAGTTGGGTGTAATGAACAACGGATAATGAAAATTGAAGTTAGCCATTTAAAGTATTGAAGTTGTATAGGACTGCTCAGAAGGAGAGTTTATGTAGAACATAAATTAAGGGTACCTACATCCTAAATTGACATATCTAAAGACAACAAATACAAAATGGGAGAACAGGATTTTCTTTGTACTGTCATGAGACATTACAACAAGAATTTAAAATTAACATTTTTTTATTGTGTACATGTAGTTTTATAAAACAGTATATAAAGATCATGTAAACATACAAGTTATAGCCCCGTTTTTTTTATCCCTCTCGATGGTCACTACAACCCCAAGTTAGGAAACCCTTCTACCTGGGAAATTACTCCAGAGTAGATCAGCAAGTGTAGGCCATTGAACTCGACATGTTTCATGGTCACCCGCTTCCTCAGGAGAAAAGCGAAGGGAAGCAGGACACTACAAGAGTACATAACAAAGTCATAGTATTGAAGGTAACAAAAACAGCATAGTGTGTCCTCAACAGCGGATGACTAGATCAAAAAAGGTACAGGAATGCCTTACCACAAGATCAGGCTGGGTCCACTGGCAGCTATCATGGAGGCACCAAAGCTAAAGTGGCCGGGCGAGCAAGGGAGCAAAACCAAAATGGTGACTGGGATATCTACAGTATATATATATATATTATACATTATACACACACACACACATGAAATATAAGTTCAGTTTACATAGGAGTCTAACAATGTTAAAGCTATAGTCTTGGATTTTACCAGACGTAGGGTACATACCGCAGTAGCACTGATATTAAAGCAAAGATTTTACAGGCGGTTGGAAGTTGGAATATGGTGGAACTTTGAAAAGGTAATGTAATCCATGTTCAGGGGAATAAGTCCCAATGCGGGTCTCTCATATGTTTTTGCTCCCTTGTTCGCCTGGCGACTTTGGCGCCTCCATGATAGCTGCCGGCGGACCCAGCGTTATCTTGGGGTAAGCCGTTCCTGTACTTTTTTGTTGTAATAATCTGCTGTTGAGGACACTATACTGTTCTTGTTACCTTTGATACTAGGACTTTGTTATGTACTCTCCCTCCACTTTTTTCCTGAAGAAGCGGACGACCGTGAAACATGTCGAATTCAATGGCCTACACTTACTGATCTCCTCTGGAGTGATTTCCCAGGTAGAAGGTTTTCCTACCCTGGGGGGTGTAGTGACCATCAAGAAGAATAAAAAACAGGTCTATACCTTCTATGTTTATATGATCTTTTTATATACCGTTTTGTAAAACTATATGTACATAATAAAAAAAATATTTTCAATTCTTGTTGTAATCTCTCACAAAGTATTGAAGTGTTGCCATTTTGTGGGAGCGGCAAGTGTCAGACTTTATCCCCCCTAAATATATAAGGATTCTGACCTAGTACCTAAAGTCTAACCCAAGAATAGAGAGTATTGATCGTGGCCTGGCCAAAGATTGTTGGCTCTAGTATGGTGACCTCATACTCTAATCCAGGGCCGGATCTATCCATCTGATGTGGGGGTGCAGTAAAAATTGTCGGGGGACAGAGGATGGGAGTTCAGCGGAACAGTATACAGAAACAGGAATCAGTAGGGCAAAGTACAGTTCGGTTACTAGGGCAGTGTCAAATGTGTGAATTTAAGAAACAAGCCATGTTTGTTCAACCCACTGGTTGAACACAAAAAATAAAAAATAAAATCTGATGTATGGGTTGAGCTTACGTTAAAAAAGAACTTCATTAAAACCAGCAACACTGTATCAAAGTGTATTGTATTTGTACTGTCTACCCTCAAGTTGTAAAGCGCTACGTAAACTGTTGGCGCTATATAAATCCTGTATAATAATAAACAGATGAGACTAGGGATGGGCTATCTGTTCGACTCGAACATTGGCTGTTCGCCGAATAGCGAACAATTTGGGGTGTTTGCGGCAAATTGTCATAAAAAGTGTTTAGGGACCCGGGTCCTGCCCCAGGGGACATGTATCAATGCAAAAAAAAAGTTTTAAAAACTGAGTTTTTAATAATGTTTAAGTGAAACAATAAAGGAATATTTCACTTTTAAATTTCGTACATGGGGGATGTCTATAGTATGCCTGTAAAGTAGCGCATGTTTCCCGTGTTTATAACAGTCCGAGAGCAAAATGACATTTCTAAAAGGAAAAAAAGTTATTTAAAAGTACTAGCGCTAGTGCTGGCTATTAATGAATTGTTGGTCCCGATAATACACATAAAAGTCATTGAAAGTCATTGGAAAAAAAAAAAAATTAAAAAATTTGTGGGGGTTCCCCAAAATTCCATTACCAGGCCCTTCAGGTCTGCTATGGATATTAAGGGGAACTCCGCACCATATTTTTTTAAAAAATGGTGTGGGGTTCCCCCCAAAAATCCATACCAGACCCTTTAGGTCTGGTATTGATTTTAAGGGGAACTCTGCGGCAGAATTAAAAAAAAAAATGGCGTGGGGTTCCCCCAAAAATCCACACCAGGCCCTTATACGAGCACGCAACCTGGCAAGCTGCAGGAAAAGAGGGGGGGGACGAGAGAGCGCCCCACCCTCCTGAACCGTACCAGGCCACATGCCCTCAACATGGGGAGGATGTCCCCATGTTGATGGGGACAAAAGCCTCAATCCCCACAACCCTTGCCAGGTGGTTGTGGGGGTCTGCGGGGGGGCTTATCAGAATCTGGAAGCCCCCTTTAACAAGGGGACCCCCAGATGCCGGCCTCCCCCTCGTGTGAAATGGCAACAGTGTACAAATGTACCCCTACCATTTCACAAAAAGAAAGTGTCAAAATGTTAGAAACCACTGGAGACGGCTTGGGACAAGTCCTTTATTAAAAATAAAAAAAATTTAAAATTAAAAAAAAAAAAAAAAAAAAAAAAAAGATTCCACTGATGTAATCCAATAAATCCATGCTCCTACTCCAGCGATGTAATCCAATTCTCGATCTCCAGCGATGAATGATCTCCAGCGAGGAACACGCACAGGATCCTGCCTCCACCGGAGGCACCCAGCCAATAATGGGTGCAGGATCCTGTGCGTGTTCCTCGCTGGAGATCATCCATCGCTGGAGATCGAGAATTGGATTACATCGCTGGAGTAGGAGCATGGATTTATTGGATTACATTGCTGGAATCTCTTTTCTAATTTTAATTTTTTTATTTTTAATAAAGGGCTTGTCCCAAGCCGTCTCCTGTGGTTTTTAACATTTTGACACTTTCTTTTTGTGAAATGGTAGGGGTACATTTGTACCCCGTTACCATTTCACACGGGGGGAGGCCGGGATCTGGGGGTCCCCTTGTTAAAGGGGGCTTCCAGATTCCGATAAGCCCCCCGCCCGCAGACCCCCACAACCACCGGGCAAGGGTTGTGGGATGAGGCCCTTGTCCTCATCAACATGAGGACATCCTCCCCATGTTTAGGGCATGTAGCCTGGTACGGTTCAGGAGGGGGGGGGCACTGTCTTGTCCCCCCTCTTTTCCTGCAGCCTGCCAGGTTGTGTGCTCGGATAAGGGTCCGGCGTGGATTTTTGGGGGAAGCTCGCGCCATTTTTTTTTTAATTTTGGTGCGGAGTTCCCCTTAATATCCATACCAGACCTGAAGGGCCTGGTAATGGAATTTTGGGGGACCCCCAGACATTTTTTAAAAAATTTTTCAATGACTTTTATGTGTATTGTTGGAACCGACAATTCATTAATAGCCGACACTAGCGCTAATACTTTTAAATGACTTTTTTTTCCTTTAGAAATGTCATTTTGCTCTTGGGCAGTCATAAACACAGGAAACATGCGCTACTTTACAGGCATACTATAGACACCCCCCAGGTACGAAATTTAAAGGAATATTTCACTTTTATTGTTTCACTTTAAGCATTATTAAAATCACTGCTCCCGAAAAAACGGCCGTTTTTAAAACTTTTTTTTTGCATTGATACATGTCCCCTGGGGCAGGACCCGGGCCCCAAACACTTATGACAATAACTTGCATATTAACCTTTAAAATGAGCACTTTTGATTTTTCATGTTCGTGTCCCATAGATTTTACTAGTGTTTGCGTGTTCGAACAACTTCTTAGCCTGTTCGCATGTTCTGGATGCAAACCGAACAGGGGGGGTGTTCGGCCCTTCCCTAGTTGAGACAATGAACACCTTGGTCAGGTCTATGTACAGTATAGCTATGCATATTGTACAGAGTACAGGGGTTAAGAGCAAGCAATAAACAAAACAGAGTACAGCAGTCAGGATAAGTGCCACATTCACAACAGGGTCCTCCCTTACATCCATGTCTCCAAAGTCCCACCTTACATCAGAGTCCACCCTTACATCAGTTGCACTTTATAGCAAAGTATCACCCCTTGCATCAAGGGGTGATACTTTGCTATAAAGTGCGACTGATGTAGGTATGGCAGAGTGCCCCCTTATACATACATTATTACAAAAAGTATTGGCACACCTGTCTGTGCATGCATATTCACTTTAATGGCATCCCAGTCCGTAGGGTTCAATATTGAGTTGGCCCACCCTTTGCAGCTATAACAGTTTCAACTCTTCTGGGTAGGCTGTCCACAAGGTTTAGGAGTGTGTCTATGGGAATGTTTGACCATTCTTCCAGAAGCACATTTGTGAGGTCAGTCACTGATGTAGCTGGGAAGGCCTGGCTAGCAATCTCCGCTCTATTTCATCGCAAAGGTGTTCTATTGGGTTGAGGTCAGGACTCTGTGCAGGACAGTCAAGTTCCTCCACCCCAAACTTACTCATCCATGTCTTTATGGACCTTGCTTTGTGCACTGATCCAAATCATTTGGTGGAGGGGGGATTATGGTGTGGGGTTGTTTTTCAGGGGTTGGGCTTGGCCCCTTAGGTCCAGTGAAGGGAACTCTTAAGGCATCAGCATACAAAGATATTTTGGACAATTTCATGCTCCCAACTTTATTGGAACAGTTTGGGGATGTCCCCTTCCTGTTTCAACATGACTGCGCACCAGTGCACAAAGCAAGGTCCATAAAGACATGAATGAGCGAGTTTGGGGTGGAGGAACTTGACTGACCTGCACAGAGTCCTAACCTCAACCTGATAGAACACCTTTGGGATGAATTAGAACGGAGACTGCAAGCCAGGCCTTCTCATCCAACATTAGTGTCTGACCCCACAAATGCGCTTCTGGAAGAATGGTCAAACATTCCCATAGACACACTCCTAAACCTTGTAAAGGCAGGCGGCCCAATACTTTTGGCAATATAGTGTAGGGTTTTTTTAATTTCTAAAACAAAAAGTCATAAGCTTCATTCACACATGGGTGTTTGCCATTGGTGATTCTGCCCACGAATCCAAAATGCTGTGCAAAAATGACAATCGCACCACACTTGTTCAGGTGCCATTCATTTCAATGGCACCTAAACGTGAGTGCAATTTTGAAACGATAAATTAGGCTGCAATGGTGGAAAACCCCAATGCATGAAGTGGACGCCCAAAAATAAGCTCCTGCTACTTTGAGGGACAAGCTTTGCACATAGCGATTTTGCCACGATTTATCACATGGCAAAAATAAATCGCACCCGCGTTTAGGAGTGACTGGAGTCCAAGTCAACATAAAACGTTCGAGAAAATTTGAGTAAGTTGAAAAATGGTTTATATTATGGTTGACTGTTCAGTATGCATCTGGGTTTAGAAACAAAAGCAGGGCATACAGCAAAGTGCAATAGCCAAACAGCCAATCAGCAACTGACCCCATGCTGTTTTACAGCAGTCATGTGATTGCTTTAAGAGCAATGGCAAGGGGAGACCGTGCTCCCCATTGCACACCAATAGCAAGGGGAGACCGTGCTCCCCATTGCACCCCAATGGCAAGGGGAGACCGTGCTCCCCATCGCACACCAATGGCAAGGGGAGACCGTGCTCCCCATCGCACACCAATGGCAAGGGGAGACCGTGCTCCCCATCGCACACCAATGGCAAGGGGAGACCGTGCTTCCCATCATACACCAATGGCAAGGGGAGACATGCTTCCCATTGCACACCAATGGCAAGGGGAGACATGCTTCCCATTGCACACCAATGGCAAGGGGAGACATGCTTCCCTTTAAACATTTTCTAAATTCAGCTATCAGCAAGGAACCCCGCTGACCGCTTGATGGCTCATGCGAAGGACGTGGTGGCCAGCTTCCCAGCCCACTCCTTAGCAACCAGTAGGGATGAGCTTCGAGTCAAACTCATGTTCGTCTTGAACATCGGCTGTTCGCCAGTTCGCTGAACAATTTGGTGTGTTCGCGGAAAATCGAAAGCTGCGGAACACCCTTTAAAAGTCTATGGGAGAAATCAAAAGTGCTAATTTTAAAAAGGCTTATATGATGCATGGTATTGTCATAAAAAGTGTTTGGGGACCCGGGTCCTGCCCCAGGGGACATGTATCAATGCAAAAAGAAGTTTTAAAAACGGCCGTTTTTTCAGGAGCAGTGATTTTAATAATGCTTAAAGTGAAACAATAAAAGTGTAATATTCCTTTAAATTTCGTAACAGGGGGTGTCTATAGTATGCCTGTAAAGGGGCGCATGTTTCCCATGTTTAGAACAGCCTGACAGCAAAATGACATTTCAAAGGAGAAAAAGTCATTTAAAACTACTCGCGGTTATAATGAATTGTCGGTCTGACAATACACATAAAAGTTCATTGAAAAAAACAGCATGGGATTTCCCCACAGGGGAACCCTGAACCAAAAAAAACCAAAAAAAACACGGGAGTCCCCTAAATTCCATACCAGGCCCTTCAGGTCTGGTATGGATTTTAAGGGGGGCCCCATGCCAAAATTTTAAAAAAATGGCGTGGGTTCCCCCCAAAAATCCATACCAGACCCTTATCCGAGCATGCAACCTGGCAGGCTGCAGGAAAAGAGGGGGGGCGAGAGAGCACCCCCCCTCCTGAACCATACCAGGCCACATGCCCTCAACATTGGGAGGGTGCTTTGAGGTAGCCCCCAAAGCACCTTGTCCCCATGTTGATGGGGAGAAGGGCCTCATCCCCACAACCCTTGCCCGGTGGTTGTGGGGGTCTGCGGGCGGGGGGGCTTATTGGAATATGGAAGCCCCCTTTAACAAGGGGACTCCCAGATCCTGCCCCTCCTTGTGTGAATTGGTAATGGGGTACAAATTTACCCCTACCATTTCGCAAAAAAAGTGTCAAAAAGGTTAAAAAACACAAGAGACAGTTTTTATTAAGTCCTTTATTAATTTCTTCTTCTTTCATCTTCTTTCTTCTGGTGTTCTTTCGGTGTTGTTCTTCTTCCTCCATCTTCTTCTTCATCTTCATCTTCATCTCCATCTTCTTCTTCCTCCGCTCTTCTCCTCCCGCATCATCTTCCAGGTTTCTTCTCCGCTCTGTCCGCATGATCCGCCTCAGTGGGAGTCTTCAGCTGTGTGACGCTTCGCTTCTTCTGACACTTCTTAAATAACTGAGTGGTAACCCCGCCCCCTCTGACAACACTGGGAAAACCACAGGGAAGTCCCGTGAATTCCCCGTGCATCAGAGGAGGGGGGGGTCACCGGGTGGCCTGCCCACCGTTATATAAGAAGTGTCAGAAGAAGCAAAGCGTCACACGGCTGAAGACTCCCTCTGAGGCGGATCGTGCGGACGGAGTGGAGAAGAAGCCTGGAGGAAGATGCGGGATGAGAAGAGCGGAGGAAAAAGAAGATGAAGGAAGAAGAACACCAGAAGAAAGAAGATGGAAGAAGAAGCGGAAAGAAATTAATAAAGGACTTGTCAAAAACCGTCTCTTGTGTTTTTTAGCCTTTTTGACACTTTTTTTGTGAAATGGTAGGGGTACTTTTGTACCCCATTACCAATTCACATGGGGGCCAGGATCGGGGGGTCCCCTTGTTAAAGGGGCTTCCAGATTTCGACAAGCCCCCCGCCCGCAGACCCCCACAACCACCGGGCAAGGGTTGTGGGGATGAGGCCCTTCTCCCCATCAACATGGGAACAAGGTGCTTTGGGGGGCTACCTCAACGCACCCTCCCAATGTTGAGGGCATGTGGCCTGGTACAGTTTGGGGGGGGGGTTCTCTCACCCCCCCTCTTTTTCTGCAGCTTGCCAGGTTGCATGCTCGGATAAGGGTCTGTTATGCATTTTTGGGGGGACCCCACGCCATTTTTAAAAAAAAATTTGGTTCAGGGTTCAAATAGTTTTAAATGACTTTTTTTCCTTTGAAATGTCATTTTGCTGTCAGACTGTTCTAAACACGGGAAACATGCGCCCCTTTACAGGCATACTATAGGACACCCACCAGGTACGAAATTTAAAGGAATATTACACTTTTATTGTTTCACTTTAACATTAATAAAATGACTGCTCCCAAAAAAAAAGTCAGTTTTTAAAACTTCTTTTTGCATTGACACATGTCCCCTGGGGCAGGTCCCCAAACACTTTTTAGGACAATAACTTGCATACAAGCCTTTAAAATGAGCACTTTTAATTATTCATGTTCGTGTCCCATAGACTTTAACAGTGTTCGAACAAATTTTTTGCCTGTTCGCATGTTCTGATACGAACCGAACCGGGGGGGGTGTTCGGCTCATCCCTAGCAACCAGCTATATATACATATACAGTGTTTTTAGTGTTTGGAAAAAATGCAAAACGCATCAAAAATCGCATCACAAACACAACATTTGTGTTTATGCTGCGACTCAATTGAAGTCTATTACACACAAAACGGGGGGGTGGGAGTTGCCCCGGCCTTTTTCAAAAAAGCACTGGCTGCATAAGGCATAGATGTGAATGTGTACCATTGGGAAACCATGTTTCATAGGAATACCAATGGCAAGGGGAGACATGCTTCCCATTGAACACCAATGGCAAGGGGAGGCGCGCTTCCCCTTCATTACCAATGGCAAGGGGAGGCGCGCTTCCCCTTCATTACCAATGGCAAGGGGAGGCGCGCTTCCCCTTCATTACCAATGGCAAGGGGAGGCGCGCTTCCCCTTCATTACCAATGGCAAGGGGAGGCGCGCTTCCCCTTCATTACCAATGGCAAGGGGAGGCGCGCTTCCCCTTCATTACCAATGGCAAGGGGAGGCGCGCTTCCCCTTCATTACCAATGGCAAGGGGAGGCGCGCTTCCCCTTCATTACCAATGGCAAGGGGAGGCGCGCTTCCCCTTCATTACCAATGGCAAGGGGAGGCGCGCTTCCCCTTCATTACCAATATCAAGGGGAGGCGCGCTTCCCCTTCATTACCAATGGCAAGGGGAGGCGCGCTTCCCCTTCATTACCAATGGCAAGGGGAGGCGTGCTTCCCATACATTACCAATGGCAAGGGGAGGCGTGCTTCCCCTTCATTACCAATGGCAAGGGGAGACATGCTTCCCATACATCATCATTGAATTGGATTTAGCAGGGCTTCCCCTGGAGTTAAAAGGTTGATCTAGGTAGTGCAAGGGCTTGCCTGTTTGAATAAAAAAAAATACATCAGGCCCCAGCATAACATAGTTAATAGTAAACATTAGGATAGATTATACATATTATAACATGTAAATGTGTCACATTTAAACAAAGTGCAGAAAAAAAAAGTTTAAACTAACTTTTAAATGAACATTACAGACATAATCCAGCAATACTTACCAACCAAACAAACATGGCGGCAGCAGCAAGCCATGTGCTCCCATCTGTAGGCCAAAGGGAAAACCTGATCACAAGTGGGCGTATTTATATGTAAATCAGCCATTTTTTTTTTCTCATCCAACTTTATTTGTGACAGTGCCAAACTGACAAATGCTTAATAAGTTTAAATTTTTTTTTTCTTTTGCAATCGGGGGTTTGTATGTTCGCTGTACCTGGGCAGAGGCAGAGAAAAGGAAATAACATTAAAATAAAGTAAAAATAAAAAAAAAAAAGTTTTAAAATGCATGCTGTATGGTGAACCAGGAAGTTAAAGGTCAGCTGACAGCCCTTACAGCCCTATCTCTTGCAATTTAACCCCTTATTGCACAGGTTCAACTTGACAAGGTTTTTGTTTTAATGGTTTACAGAAGAAAAATAAAAAAGGTCTGTCACTTTTGTCTTGTAAAATTCAGCAACCATATTAGACAAATAGGTTTCTTCAATAATGCAAAGTGCATTGACCCTACGTTTACACCTATGCATTTTTTAGTGCGTTTTGCAGTTTGCAGAAACGCACCACAGTCCATTTAACATGGCTTCCTATGGTACACGTTCACATCTATGCATTTTTCAGCCAGTACATTTTTGGAAAGGGTTGGGGGGGACTTTTTTCCCGCGTTTTGCGTGTAACAGATTTTAATGGAGTCGCACCAGAAACGCAAGTGTTTTCCCCCTCCTTTAAAAACACTGTATATAGCTGGTTGGAGCAGGCTGGGATGCCGGCTGCTACGTCCAAAACAACTGATGTGTAATAGACTTCAATGGAGTCGCACCAGAAACGCAAGTGTGCCGTTTGTGATGCGATTTGCGTTCCCCCCCCTTTAAAAACCATGTATATAGCTGGTTGCTAAGACGTGGGCTGGGAAGCCGGCTGCCACGTCCATAACAACTGATGAGTCGTCAGCTGTCAGCAGGGTTGCCCGCTGACAGCTGAATGTAAAAAAAAAAAAAAAAAAAAAGAATTGCCGGCAAAAAAAAAAAAAAAAAAAAAAAAAAAAAAAAAAGGCTTGTGCGCCCCCTCCCAGGTCCATACCAGGCCCTTCGGTAATAGACTTCAATGGAGACGCACCAGAAACGCAAGTGTGGTGTTTGTGATGCGATTTTTGATGCGTTTTGCATTTTTTTCCCTTTAAAAACACTGTGTATATAGCTGGTTGCTAAGGAGCAGGCTAGGAATCCAGCTGCCATGTCCATAACAACTGATGAATGTAATAGACTTCAATGGAAGTCTGGTATGGATTTGGGTACTAGACTTGGAGAGGACCCCCACCCCAAAGTTGTAAAAAAAAATAAAAAAAATACATGATGTGGGGTCCCCTCCAAAATCAATACTAGACCTTTATCTGTGCATGCAGCCCGACAGGTCAGGAAAGGGAGAGGACGAGCGAGTGCCCCCCCTCCCCCCCCAAACCACACCAGGCCACTTGCCCTCAACATGGGGTGGTTTGGGGCAGGGGTCCTCTTTCCGATAACCCTGGGCAGTGGTTTGGGGGTTTGCGGGCAGGGGGCTTTAAGAAAGGGGCCCCCATATCTCCCCCTATGTGAAGGAGTATAGGGTACATTGTACCCTTACCCATTCACCAAAAAATAAATAAAATAAAAATTAAAAATTGTAGTGTAGCATTACAAAAATCAAGAGACTGTTTTTGACAAGTCTTTTATTAAAAATGAAGAATGTCCCTCGTGGTAGCTCCAACAAGTCTTCTTCCAGTGGCATCACCGATGTCTTCTCCCACCCCCGTCGAGCCGCTAAAAATTAAAGACGCTGACTCCCTCCATTGTGTCAGCGCCGGTGTCTGCCAGATCTTATATAGCCATGGGGCGTGGCCATCCGGTGATATCACCCGGAGAACCCACCCCTTGTGACGTCACATACTGTTTCGTTTTAGCGGCTCGGCAGTGGCGGGAGAAGACAGCGGTGGCGATACTGGAAGGAGAAGACACAGAGGGGGGGACATTATATCCAGAGTGCAGAATAGCAGTGGGGTGATGGCTGTGGGTATGTAAAGGACCTGGCACTGTAGTCAAGGGTTTGGTGTGGCTTCAAAAAAAAGAGACAACATTGTGGGAGCGTGCGATTAGGAAAGCAACCACCGACACCAAGGATGATAATTATTTTATTACACTGACATAAATCATGGGGTAGATTTTATTTCCACTTACACCATCAATGGGGCTTATTTCCTCTCACTGACACCAATACGGGCTTATTTTATTCCCACCAACATCATTGATGGGGCTTATTTCCTCCCACTGACACCAAAAATATGGGGCTTATTTTCCTCCCAACACCAATGATTTGGGACATACACTATATTGTGAAAAGTATTGCCTTTACATGCACATGAACTTTAATGACATCCCAGTCTTAGTCCGTAGGGTTCAATATTGAGTTGGCCCACCCTTTGCAGCTATAACAGCTTCAACTCTTCTTGGAAGGCTGTCCACAAGGTTTAGGAGTGTGTCTATAGGAATGTTTGACCATTTTTCCAGAAGCGCATTTGTGTGGTCAGGCACTGATGTTGAACGGGAAGGCCTGGCTCACAGTCTCCGCTCTAATTCATCCCAAAGGTGTTCTATCGGGTTGAGGTCAGGACTCTGTGCAGGCCAGTCAAGTTCCTCCACCCCAAACTCGCTCATCCATGTCTTTATCCACTTGCCGCCCACCCACCATCAAATGACAGCTGGGCAGTGCGGCTCTCGTTCTGGGTGGATGTCATATGACGGCTTCCCAGAACGACCACTCTCGCGTGCTCCCCATGCCGTGTTGCTAGGACACGGCGCGACCCCAATCTGTGTAAAGAGCCGCGTCCGTGGCTCTTTAACCATGTGATTGGCTGTGCCCAATCACAGCCAGTCACATGTAAACACGGAGATGCTGGTAATCGGCGCTCCTTGCCTAACACTGACAGAGTGTAAGGCAAGGAGAGCCGATCATCGCCATTTCCTCACAGGGGATAGCTAGGTATGTAATCAGGGCACTGATCATCAGTGCCCTGATTACAATTAAGTGCCCATCAGTGCCAGCAATCAGTGTCCACAAGTGCCAGCAGTCAGTGGCCATTAGTGATGCCAGTCAGTGCTGGCTATCACTGCTGCCCATCACTGCTGCCCATCAATGCTCATCACTGCTGCCCATCAATGCCGCCCATCCATGCCACCTATCTGTGCCCACCAGTGCCGCCTATCTGTGCCCAGTGCCCACCAGTGCCACCCATCACTGCTCATCAGTGCCACCTAGCAGTGTCCACAAGTGCGGCACATTCGTGCCTCCTCATCAGTGCCGCCTCATCAGCACCCATCAGTGAAGGAGAAAAATTACTTATTTACAAAATTTACTGACAGAAAAAGAAAAATGTTTTTTTTCAACATTTTTGGTCATTTTTTAATTTTTTTAGGAAAAAATAAAAAAAACCAGAAGTGATTAAATACCACCAAAAGAAAGCTGTATTTCTGTGAAGAAAATGATAACAAATTCACATGGTTACAGTGATGGATGACCGCGCAATTGACATTCAAAGTGTGACAGCGCTGAAAGCTGAAAAATGGCCTGGGCAGGAAGGGGGTGTAAGTGCCCAGCATTGAGGTGGTTAAGGACCTTGCTTTGTACACTGGTACAAATCATTTGGTGGAGGGAGGATTATGGTGCGGGGTTGTTTTTCAGGGGTTGGACTTGGCCCCTTAGTTCCAGTGAAGGAAACTCTTAAGGCGTCAGCATACCAAGACAATTGGACAATTTCATGCTCCCAACTTTTGTGGGAACAGTTTGTGGATGGCCCCTTCCTGTTCCAACATGACTATATACTGTATATATGGCGGCAAAGCGGCTCCTCTGCTCAGGATCATGTACCTGTACGCGCCCTCAGCAACCCGCTCCCACTGTGATTGGACACTGAGGGAGGCAAATCAGCGGGTCCAGCAGACGGGATGTCCGCCGGGACCCACCGATCGTTCCCAAGAGAGACAGAATGCCGGTCTGCCTATGTAAACAAGGCAGATCGCCGTTCTGTGAGAAGGGGAGATAGTGAACCTGTGTTTCTGCTAAGCAGGAACACGGATCTCTGCCTTCCCACAGTACAAGCACCTCCCCCACACAGTTAGTAAGCACTCCCTAGGAACACATTTAACCCTTTTGATCGCCCCTGATGTTAACCCCTTCCCAGCCAGTGTCATTAGTACAGTGACCGTGCATATTTTTAGTACTGATCACTATTGACCACTTCAGTCCTGCAAGGTTCACTTTCGCTTTCTTTTGGTGGTATTTGATCACCTCTGCATTTTTTATTTTTTGCACTATAAACAAAAAAAAAACTTTATTTTTTACTTTCTGCTATAAAGCATATCTAATTAAAAAAAAATGTAAGAAATCTAATTTCTTCATCAGTTTAGGCCAATATGTATTCTGCTACATATTTTTGGTAAAAAAATCCCAATAAACCTATATTGATTGGTTTGCGCAAAAGTTATAGCATCTACAAACTATGGGAAATTTTTATTGATTTTTTTTTTACTAGTAATGGCGGCAATCTGTGATTTTTAGCGGGACTGCGACATTGTGGCAGACAGATCGGACACTTTTGACACTTTTTGGAGACAATTGACACCAATCCAGTGATCCGTGCTAAAAATATGCACAGTCACTGTACTAATGACAGTGGAAGGGAAGGGGTTAACATCAGGAGTGATTAAAGGGTTAAATGTGTTCCCTACGGGGTGCTTTCTAACTGTGGGGGGGGGGAATGCTGTGACTGGGGAAAGAAAGAGATCCGTGTTTCTACTTAGCAGAAACACAAGATCTCTATCTTTCCCTCACAGACTGGCGATCTGCCTTGTTTACATAGGCAGACCGCCGTTCTGCGTTTCCTGTGAACAATTGCTGGGCCCCAGCGGACATTGCGTCCCGTCGGACCCGATGATTGGCTCCCACTGTGTCCAATCACAGCGGGAGGATTTGCCGGCAGCCCGTGCGGCCCCCAAACCTTGTGCACAAAATCACATATGGGTACGCGATTTCACACAGCCGGGCTGCCCTGCCACAGTATATATGCGTGGGGCGGTCTGGAAGCAGTTAATATCACTGGTCCCCAAAAAAATGTCAAAAGTGTCACTTAGTGTCCGATTTGTCCGCCATTTATTGGGATTTTTTTTTTTTTTTTTTATCAAAGATATGTAGCAGAGTACATATTGGCCTAAATTACTGAAGAAAAATGATATTTTTTCCATTTTTTATTGGATATGTTTTATAGCAGAAAATTTGAAATAGTTTTTTTTTTCAAAATTGTCGGTCTTTTTTTGTTTTTAGCGCACACAAAAAGCAAAAAAAAAAAACGCAGAGGTGATCAAATACCACCAAAAGAAAGCTTTATTTGTGGGGGGGAAAAAAAAGGACATAAATTGTATTTGGGTACAACGTCGCTCTTACTGTACGCAAATTTGCGTTCATGGCTTGAAGGGATTACTGTTATTTTAGAGAGGGAGGTTGGCTTTTTAGTGATATTAACAACCGATGTGGCTAATGGCCGCTGGAGAGGGGACGCCCCCCCCCCCTCCTGCCACTCTTCCCGTCCCACCGGTAGACCCAAGCCACCAGCCGGCGCATCCGCCGTGTAGGCTGAGACCTGAAAAAAGCCGGATTCGGCTTTGATCAGGCCTCTGATGTAAAATCTCAATGGTGCCGATTAAAAAAAAAAAAAACTAACTGTATTCAGAATTGCCAATTTTGGCGATCTGAATACTTGCAAGTGCAAAAGGAGAGTCTTTTAGACCCCCCATCCCTCCATAAAGAGTACCTGTCACATGCCTATTACTGACACAAGGGATGTTTACATTCCTCGTGACAGCAATAAAAGTGATCAGAATATAAGAAATAAAATAAAATAAATAAGAATATATATTTTTTATAAAAGCCCACCCCACTTACGCAGCAAAGAAAACGCATACGTAAGTCGCGCCCGCAAATATAAACGGTGTTCAAATCATACATGTGAGGTATCGCCGCGATCGTCAGAGTAAGCGCAATAATACTAGCACCAGACCTCCTCTGTAACTCTAACCTGGTAACCGGTACATTATTTTTAAAGCGTCACCTATGGAGATTTTTTTTTTTTTTTAGGTACCGTAGTTTGTCGCCGATCCACGAGCGTGCGCAATTTCAAAGCATGACATGTTATGTATCTATTTACTCGGCGTAACATCATCTTTCACATCATACAAGAAAATTGGGCTAACTTTATGGTTTCGTTTTTTTTAATTCATAAAAGTGTCTTTTTTCCCCCCCAAAAATGCGTTTGAAAGAGCGTTGCGCAAATACCGTGTGACATAAAATATTTAAATGATCGCCATTTTAATCTCTAGGGTCCCTGCAAAAAAGTATATCAATGTTTGGGGGTCCTACATAACTTTCTAGCAAAAAAATACAGATTTTAACTTGGAAGCAACAAATGTCAGAAATAAGCTCAGGCATGAAAGGGTTAAAGTAACGCAGTGCTGTATCGCTAAAAAAGGCCTGGTCATGAAGGGGGGGGTAAACATCACACACATTAATGTGTATACATAACACATCCTAATACACAGGGGTCGAGGAGGCCTGAAGATAATTTAGTTTAGTAAAACTCTCCTCCAAAGTAAATTTACAAGCAGCACCATAGTATTGTACATCAGACTGTAGCAATGTAGACGTTTTATCATTAATTTAGGTCAGAGGTCTCCAAACTGCAGCCCGGGGGCCAGATGTAGCCCTTAGCTTGCCTTTATCCGGCCCTTAAGACGCTTTTCCTCCCACTGATATGAGACACTATTCTGCCAACTGACACCAACAATGGGGTACTTTTCCTCCCAATGACACCAACAATGGGGTACTTTTCCTCCCAATGACACCAACAATGGGGTACTTTTCCCCCCCAATGACACCAACAATGGGGCACTATTTCTCCCAATGATACAGTGACCACTATTCTTCCCTCTAATACAAACGGTGGTGATGTTTACTGCCACTGATGCCGGGAAAATCTCCACTCCAACTGACCACAATCCGGCCACCCTAAAGTCTGAAGGACAATAAACTGGCCCTTTGTTTAAAAAGTTTGGAGACCCCTGATTTTGGTTGTCATTGATGAGTAATCAGTAGAGGAAATCTGAATGGGACCGGAAGCTCTGAATGCTACTTTGTGGCGTAAATTGCAAATGAGTATGTAATGTGGAGAGGGTGATGTAGGGACAAGGTTGCAGGCCAAAGCTTTGAACTTTTACTATTTGCTGGAATGGTATAGCTTGATATAACATACAAAGCTTGGTTTGGTTCCATGATGGTGGCTGGATGGAGGGTAAGCAGACTTTATTGAAGGAGGGAGCCATAGCACATGGAAATACAGTTTGTGATCCAAATCTAACATTGTCTTACCTTCTTCATATCAGGTGGCCATTGTACCCTTAGACATACTGAATGTGAGGATCCACCCTCTCCAACACATCCCTGAACCAGTGAGTGAGTATCTGATTCATTACTGGTGTTGATGTTGCTAAGGTTAACCCTATAACCCAGCACAATGTTCTGCCAGATTTGTTTCTAGGTCTTATAATATATACGCTATATTGTCAAAAGTATTGAGACGCCTGCCTTTACCCCAATCTTAGTCTGTAGGGTTCAATATTGAGTTGGCCCACCCTTTGCAGCTATAAGGCTGGGTTTACACTAGTGCAAACTGGATGCAGATATCTCCACATCCAATTCGCATGACAGGAGATTGTGACCAGCTCTCTATGGAGTAGGGTTGCCACCTCATCCCTTTAAAACTGAACACATATTAATTACACAGTTTCTGTGGCTGATTAAGGTGATAATTAAACTCACTTGGTGCCTTATCTGCATGAAATCAGCCTCAGAACCTGTGTAATTAATATGTGTTCGGGTTTAAAGGGATGAGGTGGCAACTCTACTATGCAGCCGGATCACATATCTCCATGGTGGCTGCGGAGCAGCTTGTACAGGGGTCCTGTGCGTCTTTGGCTCCATTTCAGGGCAGAATTCAGGCAAAAATTTGGCCCTGATTCATCCCTGAAATGAACAAGGATGCACCGGACCTAGAGTTGCCACCTCATCCCTTTAAACCCGAACACATATGAATTACAAAGGTTCTGAAACTAATTTAATGCAGATAAGGCACCAAATGAGTTTAATTATCACCTTAATCAGCCACAGAACCTGTGTGATTCATATGTGTTTGCTTTTAAAGGTATGAGGTGGCAACCCCACTGCTGCAAGCCGCATCTGTCTTAGCTGTGAACCAAGCCTTAAGCCTTGTACACACGATTGGATTGTTGGACAACAAAGCGTCAGACTTTTGTCCGAAGGGCCTGTGCTGGGAACTTGTCCTGCATACAAACGGTACACAATTGTCGGCCAACAAACACGAACGTAGTAACGTACTACGTGGAATTTCAGCTCTTGAACGCCACCCTTTGGGCACCTTCTGCTAATGTCGCGTTTGGTGAGCATTGATTCCGTGCATGTGTGTTTGTACTTTTGACTTTTGTGTGACGGACTTGTGTACACACAATATGAAAATCGGACAACAGACCGTTGTCCGCCAAAAATTTACTAGCATACCACCCAACATTTATTGGCCGAAAGTTGGACAACAATTGTCTGATGGAGCGTACTAACGGTCGGATTTTAGGCAAACAATCTGTCATCACACAATTCCCTGCCGAAAAGCCGATCGTGTGTATGAGGCAATAGGCGATGTTCCCACTGATCCGATCCAACTTTGTCCTGTGACTTCATGTCCGACTTCAGGGAATGCGATCCGACTTTGATCCGACATTGAGATGATTGCGGCTTGTCCTTTGACCAATTAAAAACAATTCCTTTGCTTCTGGTATTGAAAAATCCTCATGCCGAATTTATAAAAAAAAAGAAAAAATGACGTGGGCCCCCCCCCCCCCAAGACCATACCAGACCATAGCTATATAAGAACTGGCAGACACCGTAGCTGAACTAACCACGGTAGTCAGCTTTGGAGCAGTATCGTTTATTTTATTTTAAGCGAGTTGGCGGCAGCGGTGGCAGAGGAAGAAGAAGAAGAAGAAGTAATCAGTGATGGGAGAAGACATCAATGGAGAGAGAAGACAGTCGGGGAGAAGACTGGAGGAAGAAGACCAGAGGAAGAGGACATCACCAGAGGTAGAAGACACTGTGAAGCTATGACGGGGGACATTCTGCAATGTCAAAGGATTTGTCAAAAATCGTCTCTTTGTTTTTTTGTAACACTACACTTCTTTTTTTGGCTGAATGGGTAGGTGTACAACCCCATACTCATTCACATGGGGGGTGGAATCTGGGGGCCCTCTTGTTCAAGGGGGCTTCCAGATTCCGATACGCCCCATGCCTGCAGACCCCCACAACCACCACGCAGAGCCCCCCCTGCCCCGAAACACCCCCCCCCCAATGTTGAGGGTATGTGACCTGGTATGGTCCTGGGGGTGGGGACTCGCTCGTCCCCCTCCTTTCCTGATCTGCCAGGCTGACAGGTTTTTTTTTGTGGGATTTCCCCTCAAAATCCTCAGCTTCCTTTGCACGAAGGACTCAGGTGGCTCCTGCCACCTAGTGTAGCGCCCTCTGTGTACAGTGTTGAAAAATTTAGTTGGTCTCCTCTGTAGACAGAGAAGCCGGGGTTCATTTGTTTAGAGTTAGCTGGCAGAGCTCCAAGGGCTGAGTCTCTGTTACCTCCCCATGGCTTCTGGAACTGCTGGAGGGTTATAGAATTTAGAGGGCAGAGAAGTGTCAATATTTTGTGTGGCCACCATTATTTTCCATCACTGCCTTAACTGTCTTGGGCACGGAGTTCACCAGAGCTTCACAGGTTGCCACTGGAGTCCTTTTCCACTCCATAATGACATCACAGATCTGGTGGATGTTAGAGACCTTGCGCTCCTCCACCTTCCGTTTGAGGATGCCCCATGGATGCTCAATAGGGTTTAGGTCTGGAGACATGCTAGGCCAGTCCATCACCTTTACCCTCAGCTTCTTTAGCAAAGCAGTGGTCGTCTTGGAGGTGTGTTTTGGGTCGTTATCATGTTGGAATACTGCCCTGCGGCCCAGTCTCTGAAGGGAGGGGATCATGCTCTGCCACAGTATGTCACAGTACATGTGTGCATTCATGGTTCCCTCAATGAACTGTAACTCCCCAGTGCCGGCAGCACTCATGCAGCCCCAGACCATGACACTCCCACCACCATGCTTGACTGTAGGCAAGACACACTTGTCTTTGTACGCCTCACCTGGTTGCCGCCACACACGCTTGACACCATCTGTGACCAGTATGAGAGAGTGAGAGTGATAACCCCAAATTCAACACACCTGCTCCCCTTTCGCACCTGAGACCTTGTAACACTAACAAGTTATACATGACACCGGGGAGGGAAAATGGCTAATTGGGCCCAGTATGGACATTTTCACTTAGGGGTGTACTCACTTTTGTTGCCAGCGGTTTAGACATTAATGGCTGTGTGTTGAGTTATTTTGAGGGGACAGCAAATTTACACAGTTATATAAGCTGTACACTCACTACTTTACATTGCAGCAAAGTGTAATTTCTTCAGTGTTCTCACATGAAAAGATATAATAAAATATTTACAAAAATGTGAGGGGTGTACTCACTTTTGTGAGATACTGTATAGTCCCATAAAGAAAAGTGGCAGGCTGTCCACAGACCGGTATTACTGTGTTACTCTATTCATTTTTATTGACTATAAGTCATTTAACCACTTCAATACTGGGCACTTATGCACCTTCCTGCCCAGACCAATTTTCAGCTTTCAGCGCTCTCACATTTTGAATGACAATTGCTCGGTCATGAGACGCTGTACCCAAACGTCATTTTTCTAATTTTTTTTACCCAGAAATGGAGCTTTCGTTTGGTGGTATTTGATCACCACTGGGTTTTTTTTTTTTTTTTTTGTACTACAAGAAATAACAGCATGAAAATTTTGAAAAAAAAAAAAAAGCTTTCTTTGTTTCTGTTACAAAACTTTGTAAATAAGTAAGTTTCCTCCTTCACTGATGGGCACTGGTGAGGCAGTAATGATTGGCACTGATGAGGTGGCACTGATGAGACACTTATATGCAGCACTGATAAGCAGAACTGATGGGCACTGATGTACAGCACTGATAGGTGGCACTGATGGGCACTCATAGGCAGCACTGATGGGCACTGATAGGTGGCACTGGAGGGCACTTATAGGCGGCACTGGTGGGCACTGATGGGCGGCAATGATAGATGGTACTGATAGGCAGCACAGATCTGGAGGCACTGGCAGGCATCACTGATGGACACAGAGTGCCATCCTAATGGGCAATGATTACACCCTGGTGGGCTTACCTGGTGTTCCTGGATGGGCATCCCTGGTGGTCCTGGGTGGGCATCCCTCATGGCCATGGGTGGGCATCCCTGGTGGTCCTGGGTGGGCATCCTGGGGGGGGGGGGCTGCACTGATGATTAATAAGCACAGAACCCCCTGTCAGGAGAGCAGCAGATCGGCTCTCCTCTACTCGCGTCTGTCAGTGCGAGTAGAGGAAAAGCCGATACGACTTTTCCCTGTTTACACTGTGATCAGCTGTGATTGGACACAGCTAATCCTGTGGTAAAGAACCTATGTCAGAGGCTCTTTAGCTCGATCGAAGATACGGTATGTCAGGCTGACACACCACACCACCGATTGCCACGCTGCACGCCCCCACAGGCACGCGATCCGTGGCTTATCCTGTTGGACGTCATATGACGCCCAATCAGGATAATAATGCAACCACTTCTCAGCCGTCAATTTGCTATATGGCGGGCGGGAAGTGGTTAATCACTTGCCGATCGCGCTATAGCCAAAACATCGGTCTTGTGTTTGTAGACCTAGGAAGGACACACTACACTATACTGACACACTACACTATACTCACACTATATTGAAACACTACACTTACGCACTACACTGAAACTACACAATATTGACACACTATACTCAAACTATACTCACACTATACTAACACTCTACACTCTGAGTCACAATAACACACTAACTTGCTAGTAGCAAACTGAGCCCTGCTCTAGCTATCTCCACTCCAACAACACACTGCAAAAGCTTCCTGTGAGAAGGAACCTTTTATAGTGTGGGGTGGGACTATGAGCACTGAGAAATCATTGGGTAAAGTCATCATGACTTTGTCCAATCATGGCTCTGACAGTGTTCTGTGCACTAATTAGGCGAAGCTTTGCACCTGACCAGCGGTCAGATGCATTGCTTCAGCCAATCAGGGCCCTAGTATGCACTGTGCGGCACGCAGTGCATTGTAGGGTGCTTGGCGGGCGAACATCATGCAGAGTGTCCTGCAAATTTGGGTGTTCTCCGAACAGGCGATGTTCGGGCCGAACTTTTGCTTGGCTCGAACTGTTCACCCAACTCTAGCTGCAACGAAGGGTTGCTACCCTTTAAATTCCTTTCTTGTGGACTAGCTCCCTAATGTGCATCCAGTGATAATCTCCTGAAGAAGATCCTTGGGTGAGGCCTAGTGTCATGTGGCATCACATATCCTATATCCTATACTATGGAGGGGCTCCTCCTTCAGAAACTTTTATGTACAAAGTTTTTTTTTTTTTCTGCCAACAGGATTATAACCCCCTGTTAGCAGAATGTACAGATAATTAGTTTAGTGTGAGGATATATTTTCTTCTATTTCTTGCAGGACAATCATGAACGGCTGTTGTTTTGCCTAGTTCTAGACTTTTAGGACTGTTCCTGCTATTCTTACAGTCATGCTGGGAGGGCTTCTCTTTTGGGGAAGGTGCTTCAGAAAACATGTACATATGTTGACATCGACAGATCTTTCTAGCTACAGGGACCTGTAGTCAGGATGTAAACATTGGTTTCTGTTTTTAAATGAAAATATATAAATCATCTATTTTTGATACCACATAATTATTTGTACAAAGCCCTTTTCTAGGTTTATTCCCTTTTACCCCCTTCCCATTTTTGCTTATGGGATGCCCTTGCAGGACCCATTATTGTTTTTCCAGACGATGGGGACACGGCTGCTTTTTCAAGGGAGGTGAGTATAGCACCCTCTAGTATGTACTACTAGTGTGAGAGTAAAAAAACAAGCATTTTTCTTGGTCATTAAATTGGGTCAGGGTTACTAGAGGCCAGGGCTGGATGACTCCTCTTGGCAGCTCCTTGGTGCCTCCCCATGGTGTCTAGAAGGTTGAAGAATCTTCTAGAACTAGAGGGTAGGGGTTAGGAAGGGCTAACATGAATGTTTATGGGGTCCCCAGAAGTGGGTTGGCAGAGAACTGAGACAACCCCATAAATAGACATGGGCCATGCCAGCAGGGGAGTCGGGTGGAAGATGGAGAAGCAGTGCTGAGGAGAGGCTGTTGGTGGCCCTTGAGGAAACCCCTGCCGGGAAGGGGTGGTACCTCAGGCCAGGGGCTCAGGAAAGCTGGCCTGGAAGGATCCTGACTCAGAAGGCAATGAAAGGATCCATGCCGGAGAGGCAGAGGGAAGGAGCAAGGAGAGACAGTGAGTAGATCAGCACGGTGCAGGGACAGACAAGGGGAGAGCCTGCCATCTGCAGCATGCCTCTCTGGAAAACTGCATAGTGCCAAGTCTTCATCTATCCTTGCCTTAGGAGATCTCCAAGAGTGTTTGCCAGTCGAGCAGGACTGGGCAGAAAGTCAGTAAGGAGGACTGGGAGAGAGGGAGGCCGGGTGCCACTGGTGGCAGCCAGGCGGGCTACCATTTTTCTGCAACCAAGTGGAGCTGGTATCAGTGACCACAGGGAAGCAGAAGAAGGAATATTATGCTGTTTGCTAACTCTGCACTACTGTCAGGAAGGGCTAGCCTGTACCCAAGATGGCGGCCGAAGAAGACGACCTGTGACCTCAGCCCCTGTCAGAACACCTCCGGTGCATCTGCCTGCGCCCGTGCATGCATGTGCGCGCACGTGCGCATTGCCAAGAAGGGCATGCCAGTACTCGAGATGGGAATCCAAGACAGTCTGTTTGCTCAGTCAGAATGCCAGCACGCCAGCATGCGCACCTTGTGACAGATTTGGCCCCAAACAGGCTATTTAAACTCAGTTAGTGCCTAGACCCAGTGCTGTTCATTCTACAGCGTTCCTATGTGTTCCTGTTTGCCTGCATCCTGAAACCTGTACCTGTTATCTGACCCGGCTTGCCTCTGACTCTGCTGTTCGCTGCCTACATCCGACCCGGCTTGTTCTGACCATTGCATCTGCCTGCTCCTTCTACTACTTCACTGCCAGCCTGTTACCGTCCAGGCCTGTGTCCTGACTACGCTTCTGCCTCTGCACCTGCTCCTGATGTGCCAGCCAGTGTATGACCCGGCCTGCTTGTACCTACCTTCTCTGCTATCCGGAAGATCCTGCAGAACTACCGTTCCACCTGCAGCTGCTTCCAGTCCCACGGTCTGCAATCCATCAGGCACTCATGCGACTCTGCACTCCTGCGCCTCCTGTCTGCTCTACCAGGGGGCCCCGAGTCAGAGGGGTAAGAGAGGCTGTCTCCTGCATATCTGGCTCAACCGTCAGGTACGTGACACTACTTTGTCAAGGGACTGAGAGTTCCTCCCTGTAATGGGCCTTTGCTGAACTAACAACAAAACTGTTCCCACCTGAGTGAGCAGCAGGTGCTGTGCTGAAACCAAGTTTGTGCAGGAGGAAGGAAAAGAGGACTTTTGTGTAAATCAGGATGAACTGTCCCTTTGTTCATAGTTCTGGACATTTTTCAAGTTGGGCATCCCATAATTCCCTACCCTATCCCAGTTATCAACTCCTAATACAACATCAAACACAAGCCAAAGACTTTTCATTGTGTTTGAGTGAATGAAGGAAATGCTATGTGACTGACTTGCAGCAGTGGGGATCCGGGACACTAGCGACTTCTACAGGGGTAGTGCCACATAAGTGTTTTACCACCAGCCCGGAGAGTTGTGGGCAGCCCATCATACACAATCTCTCCTCGGGTTTGCCTCCCTGAAAGCCAAAGGCCACAATGAGGAAGTCGCAGAAGTGACTGATGAGCCTGGACTTTTGTCACTAACATTTCTTGCACCCTCTATTGTATGCTAGATGTAGACAGATTTTTGTAAGAGTAGGCAAAACATAGTTAGCTCAGCCTAGACTGTGTAATCTGGGTCAGGGTTACTTTGGGTCAGGCTGGATGACTCATCCTGACAGCTCCTCTGGTTCCTCCCCCTGGTCTAGAAGGTTGTAGAAACTTCTAGAGCGTTGTAGAAACTTCTAGAGCTGGAGGGTGGAGGTGAGGCTGTTTAGAATCTTTATGAGGGTCTCAGACAATCCCCCAGCAAACTGGGCTGGCAGGGGGCAGGTTTACCTCATAAATAGTGTAACCTGTGTCACTCTTCTGTTCTACATGCATAGGGACTGCGAGTAGAGGTGGCCTGTTCATGAAGGGTGCACAGGCGTCGCCCCCCCCCCCAGTCCATCGCCACCTCCCCTATCCATGTGTCTGTCCCCTTTCATGACACAGGCGCATGGATTCCAATGCGGGGGGGCTGTTTTTTTGAAGCACCGATTAGAGCCAGAGGCTCTAATAGGCTTCAATATAGGTATAGGGTGGGCTTGGGTCGCAGAGAGTGCGCTCTGAGCCCACCCAGGTGTGTTCAGTGTGAGTAGAAAATGTCCCGGCATAATTGGGAGTAAACACTGTCCCGTTATTAGTTTTAACAGGAGGAATAGTTCTCCATCAATGGTGTCAGTAGGACGAATGATCACCATTGATGGCATCAGTGGGAGGAATGGGGCCTCATCATTGATGTCAGTTGAAGGAATAGTGTCCCAAGAGCCAGATAGAAGCAAGCAAAGGGCCACATATGGGCCCCGGGCTGCAGTTTGGAGACCACTGCTCTAGAGTGCCCCTTTACATTCTCCTCCACGACACCCCATTACATCCTCCAGAGTGCTCCCTTAGTACTACAGTACTAAGGGGCACTCTGTAGGCATCAATAGAGCACTAGGGGGGCACTCTGGATTATGTAAGGGGGCACTCTGGAGGCCCCAAGGGGGTACTCTGGAGGCATTAAGGGAGCACTCTAGAGAAGGATGTAAGGGGGCACTCCAGAGTGTACCTCTAGAGTGCCCCCTTACATTTTCCAGATTGCCCTCCTACATCTTCCAGAGTTCCCCACTAGTAATAGTAAGGTCAGTGGCATAACTACCAGGGTTGCAAAGGTCACAGTTGCAACCGGGCCTTGGCATTCTGCCACTGTGGGGGGTCCAAAGACAGCAGGAAGGGGGCTCGCTGCAGAACATGTGAAAGGCTCCCACTGCGGGACTGTAATGAAGGGCCCAACAATGAGGTTAAAGGGCTCCGAGATCAGTGGGAAGGGCCTCGGGACCGATGGAGAGAGCCTTGGGATGGGGTCAGGGGGGCCGTCATGGTTTCTTGCACCAGGGCCCCGAAGGTTCTAGTTACGCCCCTGCTCATGTCTACAGGAAATGCCTTTTGGTGTCTATCTGTTTGCAGCCTCTGCTCTATTCAGTTCAACCTTTCTAAACCTTTTTTTACCCTTGAAATTATTTTTAGGTCTTGGGAAACCCCTTCAAAAATTTTTTATTGGGGGTAAGTGGGAAAAACACCCTTTACATTAGTGGCCAGTGGAAAGAATGGTGGTCAGAAGGCCACCCATACAGGCAGCAAAAAAAAATCACTTTGGATCTGTGCTGGCTTTTTCAAGTGGTGTTGCCCCAGAACTATGGAGACACCATCAAATGGGAGGTCAATCAGTCACAGCTGAAGGAACCCCAAGCATCTTCTGGGGGATCCCTAGCATTCTGCAGGACCCTGTTTGAGAATGGCTTCTTAGCTGTACACAGAGCGGGACACAATGTATATTTTATATGTATCAGTTTTATACATCATTGTAATTTGTCCTTTTTTTAAAACCAAACCAAAAATTTTGTAAAAGCTGTTTGAGTCTCCACTCCGTTACCTGAACAAGAATTGAGGAGAAATGTCCTTGGTGAGAGCACAGATAACAATACTATCCTACCAATTTTTTAACCTATACTCACTATACTGGAAATAGTTTTAATTCTTGCCTGTGTCCCTGTTGAGGATGATTTCCTCTTACATCCTGTCCCATCTGACATAATTTAAGCACACAGGAAGTAAGGTGGTTCTAACTAGACACGTGCAATTCATTTAGTTCCAAATTAATTTTTTAACGAATTTAGACAAATTTGTTAATTCGTAAATGTCCAAATAAATGAAAAGTCGTTTAACGAACTTTTCAGAATATTCATAAATTCGAATATTGGAAAATTTGTAAATTCGAAGAAAATTCCGAAATTTGTATATTAAAAAAAAGAAACGGATATTCGGGAATTCGGAAAGATTCCGTTAATTCGTAAATTAGAAAAAATCATAAATTCTAAAAAAATCTTAAATTCTGAAATTCGAAAAAAATCGTAAATTTGGGAATTCTAAAAATCGTGAATTCGAAAAATCGTAAAATTCGTTAATTCGAAAAAAATCATAAATTTGTAAATTCGAAAAAATTCATAAATTCAAAAAAAAAATGTAAATTCAGGAATTCGAAAAAAATTGGAAATTCGGGAATTTGGAACCTCGAAAATTAAAAAATCTGAAATAATAACTAACTAATAATAACTTAACTATTACTATCTATTAAATTATAGGTATTGGAATTTCCTTTCAAATTTGGCTGTTGGTGAACGTAACGAATACGTATTTATCTGAAGTTACGAATTATCCGAAATAACGAATGCTGAATCTAAATGAATGGAACGTATCGAATTAATAATAATAAATTATAATAATAAAAACGTTTTTGTTCCGTTCAATTTGTTTAGATGCAGCATTCGTTATTTCGGATAATTCGTAAATCTTGTTGTGCCTATAAAGTCTGCAATTTTTTTAATTAGAGTTTTTAGAATTAATTTCAATCCCTTTGTCCAATTTTGTCAACTAATAATATGTAAACTTTTTAAAAAATCTTATTCCTTTTGTTAGCTATTTTTTTGTTGTTGTTGCACTAAAAATATGTAGAATTGGACAAACCTAAACAATCGTAATCCTAAAAACTCTTTGATTGCAAACTAGAAAGGGTACACTATCCTGCCTCCCTCTAATTTCCCTTCCTTTTTTTTTTTGCTGTTCCCACTTTTTTTTTTTTCCATGCAATATTTCTACTTGGTGTTTTGACACCTTTTCATTTCCCACCCAAATTAAAAACGAAAATGGATTATATTAAAGTGGTTGTAAAGTCTAGTTTTTTTTTTATATGCTAATGTGACATATTGAATATTATTTAAATATTGATTTGAATAATTAAATATTTAAATAATTAAATATTGAAATTTAATGAACAATGTTATCTCAATTGCAGAAAGACCTGTTAAGTAACCTACCAAAAATAAATTTATAAAAGCTGCCCGAGTCTCCTCTCCATTACCCGAACAAGAAGTGTGGAGAAATTTCTCTCATGGGGTCATAGATAACAATAAAGTTCTACAGAGTATTTAACCCCTCGCTTACAACACTGGAAAATGTTTTAATTACGGTCTGTGTCCCCATTGGGAATATGAAGCAAGAATAAACATTTGACAGAGCTTCTTACCCTTACAAACTGTTTCTTGGACTTAAAAAGCTTTTGGATAGGTATTGGGCTTAAAACATTTTGTTTTATAAAAAACTTTATTGGCACATTTTTCAAAATATAGACCTTAGTGGCCTGCACCGGGTATAAAACAACATTATTTTTTATCTACAGATCTGTAATATTTTCATACTTATAGGGTCTGACGACAAAATTATGAGAAGCTAAGAAAGAATACGTGGTCTGCCACTGTGTGAACATTTTTCCGCACTAGTCTGTGGTCTACATTGCCATGTTTGGGGTAAGCGATGGCTGAAGGGAATTATAGGTTTGCCTTTTTAACCACTTAAGGACCGAGCCTCTTTTTTAGATGTGTTATTTACAAGTTTAAAAACATTTTTTTTGCAAAAAATTTACTTAAAACCCCCAATATTATACTTTTTTTTTTTTTCTAACACCCTAGAGAATAAAATGGCGGTTGTTGCAATACTTTCTGGCACACCGTATTTGCGCAGCAGTCTTACAAGCGCACTTTTTTTGGAAAAAATACACTTTTTTTAATTTAAAAAATAAAACAACAGTAAAGTTAGCCCAATTTTTTATATTGTGAAAGATAATGTTACGCCGAGTAAATTGATACCCAACATGTCACGCTTCAAAATTGCGCCCGCTCGTGGAATGGCGACAAACTTTTACCCTTAAAAATCTCCATAGGCGATGTTTAAAAAATTCTACAGGTTGCATGTTTTGAGTTACAGAGGAGGTCTAGGGCTAGAATTATTGCTCTCGCTCTACTGATCGTGGCGATACCTCACATGTGGTTTGAACATCATTTTCATATGCGGGCGCTACTCATGTATGCGTTCACTTCTGCACGCGAGCTTGGCGGGATGGGGAGCATTTAAAAAATGTTTTTTCTTATTTATTTTACCTTTTCATTTTTATTTTTACACTGTTTTATTTATTTTTTAAATTGTGTCTCTTTTATTCCTATTACAAGGAATGTAAACATCCCTTGTAATAGGAAAAAAGCATGGCAGGACCTCTTAAATGTGAGATCTGGGGTCAAAAAGACCTCAGATCTCATATTTACACTAAACTGCAAAAAAAAAAATAAAAAAATTGTCATTTATTTAGCAGTCCAGAAGTGGTTAAAATGTATTTATGTCTCTATAGACCTACATTGTCATATATCAATACAGATTGTCAAGCAGCAGAAACAGTTACAAAACTATACTTTGTAAAGTAGAACTCCAGGCAGAAATAACAAGATACAAATATTTTCCTGCAATGTTCACTTTTAATTTCTAATTCTACGGTACTTATTTTCTGCCATTTTTTTATTTTTTACCAATAAATATCCTCAGTTGGATGGCCCGCATCATTCAACCCACTTCCTCTAAATCCAGGTCATCCCGGACCAGCCCCCAAGCTGTGACCGCACAATGAACAAATAAGCAGCACAGTGGTGAGATTATCTCTCTGTCACTCAGCTCTGTCCTCGTGCTTCAAATCAGCATGTGAACTGATTGGTTCCTTGTGCTGCTTCTTCCTCTCACACATCATCCCTACTGTACAGAAACTGCAACGGTCCTGCTATCAGGTCACATTTAGTTGCATACACTGCTTGTATTGAAAAAAAAAAATACATTTTATAATGTATTATTGACATTTGTGTCTTTTTCATCTTCCTAGAAATTATCTATAAGGATGAAATTGCTAAAGCATCCTGGCTTCTGTCTCCATCTTCTTCCCATAGCCTCCTATTACGGACAACATACAGTTGGTGCTTTATAGTCATTGAGACGTCAATGGGTGCTCTTCCACTCTCTCCTCCGCATCTTTGTAATCCTATGTCATGGCCACCCTCCCAACTTAATGTAACAGTAGAAAATAAAGGCCCCTATAAGTAATAAGATTCCAGCTGCCAACAGTCGAATTTTGTTCTGTAACGTGTAATCCGTATCCTTGTCACCTGAGAAAAACAAAAAAAGTAAGAGAAACCACCATCAACAAAAAACAGAAATACGGAAAAGTATTTTTATACGGCACGTGATAAAACATTGGTCAGCACTGTTCACTTTAAGCCAGTGCCACTTCCAACAAGGATACTGCCCACAAATTACTTCCATTACTTCCTATTTTCTTTAAGTATAAATCAGTAACTTAGTGGATTCTATGATGGATTCATATGGTGGATTCTATGTATACACACAATAGTGCTTAAAACATAAGAAGTGAGTGATAAGTTCATAAAAACAAGTGTCCCCAAAAAAGAAATTCCATAAAAAGTTCTTCTTAAAGTGCAGTAATGTGTCTCTTCATTCACATAACAATATTCCTGGTGTAGTAAGTGCTCCCAGCCTTCCCTGTAGTATGTAGTGTGTACATATGAGCAAAGGAGTTTTACTGATATGTTTTAGCACTATTGTGTGTACTTATTAGCAAAGGATTTTACCAATAAGTGTTTTTCAAATAATTTTTATATTATTTTCTTCATATTTATATATATTCACCTTTTTGGGTTGATTTATTTTTTATCACTCAATTTTTTCAGTGTTTGCATTCTATGTGGTACTACACACTGCACTTTATAGATTGCGGTCAGGTTTTTTATACATGCACATATATTTTGTCTACACGTTCGGAACTTTTACCATTCTTATATACATATAATTTGTTATTTTTTATTTCACACTTATATTTTTGTGTACATCATAGTGGACCCAGTCGAACAGCGCCAATCACCCCAATCTAGTACTCTATTTTTTAGAATTTCACCTAGGTGTTATTCTGTGCTGGGAGGGCTGCAGTTCCTTTATTTCCTAAGCGCGGAACTATTTGTTTCTTACATATGGTGGATTCTGCTCTTTCTGTAAAGTACTTGTATATCCACCTTGGTTTGCACAGAGTGGGTAAAGGATTAGAAGTCTCGTCGGGTTTTACTGCCAACAGAGCAGACCTTCTCAACACCGAGGAACCCTTGAAATAACCTTTCGGGCTCAGGGAACCCCTGTTAAAAATGGATATATCTACAACTCATGATACATTGGTGTGATGGTCAGTGGAAGAGTGTTACATCTGTGGTCTTGGGGAAGAATTCCCCCCCTACAGATAGCTAAAAAGTTCATTGGTGTCAGTGGGAACTTATCTTAGAGGCAAAAATTGGTCACTGCTCAAGGAACCCCTAGCAACCATTGGAGGAACCCTAGGGTTCCACGGAACCCTGGTTGAGAAACCCTGCAACAGAGGCTCTGCTCGAGTGTAGGCTGTGTGTTTCATTTCATTACAAATCTAAATTTGGAAGAAATTGTCATTCTGAGATTCGGATGTACCTTAGGTTCCAAATCATAATAGTAACGAATTTCAACAAATCCGAAATAAATTATAACAAAACGAATTATCGAATTAGAAAATGAATTAAAAAATGAATTTGAAATGGAAACATATTGCAATAAAAACAGTAAGGCATACAAGTGAAATACTATGATGGTCCCTGCTTAGGCTAGAATAAAATAATAGAATAAAATAAAACAGAATAGAATATAAAGTAATTGAATAAAACAGGTCAGAATATAAAATAATAGAAAAGAATAGAACAGAATAGAATTGAAACTAAAAAAAGAGAATAGAAAATAAAATAATAGAATAGAAAATAATAGAATATAAGAAAATAGAATATTATATTCTGTGTTATTCTGTTTTATTCCTTTATTTTATTTTATATTCTATTCTGTTTAATTCTATACATTTTTTTTATTTGTTATTCTATTCTTTTCTATTATATTCTATTTAAAGGGAAAAAAACGCACTAATGTATCAATAGAAAATATTCACTAAATAAATCCAATGAGCAGCAACTTAATGTGAGATATACACAGATAAAACATAAAAGGAAGAAGCCGCGCTAAGTCCAATTTATAAAATTGATTGTAGAAATGAATATCATCTCTCATATGGCAAAAAAAATGTTGAATAATATTCAAATTCTTCTAGTATTAACACCACAGTGAGTTCGTTCAACAAAAGTGTGCCACCACCTGTGGTGTTAATACTAGAAGAATATGAATATTATTCAAATAATTTTTTTTATTAACATTTTTTTTGCCATATGAGGGATGATATTCATTTCTACAATAAATTTGATAAATTGGACTTATTAGCACGGCTTCTTCCTTTTATTATATTCTATTACTTTATTTTCTATTCTATTCTATCCTATAAAGCAGCCTAAATAAGAATCATTACCTTATTTCACTTTTACACCGTACTGTATTTACTGTAATATGTTTCCATTTCTACCTTGAATTTGAATTCATTAAATAAAAGAATGAATATACGAAATATCCGAAAACAGTGCCCTGAAAAAGTATTCATACCCCTTGAAATTTTCAACATTTTGTCATGTTACAACCAAAAACGCAAATGTATTTTATTGGGATTTTATGTGATAGACCAACACAAAGTGGCACATCATTGTGAAGTGGAAGGAAAATGATAAATCTCTTTCATTTTTTTTTCCAAATAAATATGTGAAAAGTGTGGTGTGCATTTGTATAGCGCCCCCCTGAGTCAATACTTTGTAGAACCGCCTTTCACTGCAATCACAGCTGCAAGTCTTTTTGGGGATGTCTCTACCAGCTTTGCACATCTAGAGAGGGACATTTTTGCCCATTCTTCTTTGCAAAATAGCTCAAGCTCTGTCAGATTGGATGGAGAGCGTCTGTGAACAGCAATTTTCAAGTCTTGCCACAGATTCTTGATTGGATTTAGGTCTGGACTTTGACAGTGCTCTGTGAGATGTTCAAAGCTTGGGATATGTTTTTATAACCTAACCCTGCTTTAAACTTCTCAACAACTTTATCCCTGACCTGTCTGGTGTGTTCCTTGGCCTTCATGATTCTGTTTGTTCATTAAGGTTCTCTAACAAACCTCTGAGGGCTTCACAGGACACCTGTATTTATACTGAGATTCAATTACACACAGGTGAACTACTAATTAGGTGACTTCTGAAGGCAATTGGTTCCACTAGATTTTAGTTAGGGGTATCAGAGTAAAGGGGGCTGAATACAAATGCACGCCACACTTTCAGATATTTATTTGTAAAACATTTTGAAAACCATTTATCATTTTCCTTCCACTTCACAATTACGTGCTACTTTGTGTGGGTCTGTCAAATCAAAACCCAATAAAATACAATTACGTTTTTTGTTCTTACATGACAAAATGTGGAAAATGTCAAGGGGGTATGAATATTTTTTCAAGGCACTGTATACAAATTAATTCTGAAAATGAATTATTCCAACATAACGAATATGACAAAATAAAATTATTAACGTAATAAACGCATACGAAACTAAACAATTTTCTGTCGTGCACATCTCTACTCGAATGATTTCTTCTGTTCCTGTCTGGTAAAAAAGTTGTTCCCAGGAAAGGTAGTGAGGGGAAATCTTTTTTAAAGCAACGCAGACAGAAGTAAAACCTCCAGGAATGAGAAAAAAAAATCTACCCATGTAGTGGGCTCCCCTGAACTGCAAGGGTTAAACTCTTGTTGGGCCTTATGTTCAATCGGGGAATGCTAGAACCATGTTTAGCTATTTATTCTAGTCTGTTTCCCTGGTGCAGATTTTCCTGGAACAGGAAATTAGTGTAAATCTCTCTAATGGAACTCATTTTTCATTCAACTCAAAACAGAAAAAAGTTTTGGATATAAATAAGCTTTAAACATAAGAGGTCCTTCATTCCTATCCTACAAAAGATTCTGTTTGGAAGGAGTTTGTGTGGGCTCCCTTCCACATTAAAAAAAAAAAAAAAAAAACAGATTGACTTTGCTAAAAATTGTGTGCAAGTAGTAAAAACACCTGAGTGGAGGATCCTCTGGGGTGGGGACTAATGTGGTAGTTTTACAAAATAAAACTGCACTCCCAAGCTCAATCAATCCAGCTACACCTAGAAGAGGCATGCTTTCAGTTAGAAAAGCATGTACATCTTACTACTTATAATTTTATAGAATACTTGATTAAGATGGAGAATTATGCCCCGTACATACAATCGGACTTTTCGACACCAAAACCATGTTTTTTTGTTCGAAGGTTGTTGGCTCCAACTTGTCTTACATACACACGATCACACAAATGTTGGCCAACAATTATGAACGTGGTGACGTACAAGATGTACGACAAGCCGATAAAAAGGAAATTCAATAGTCATGTGATATCTCCATTACGAACGCTAGTTTTACAAGACCGAGCGCTTCCGGCTCGGACTTGTGTACACACGATCGGAAAACCCGACAACAGAGTTTTGTTGGTGGAAAATTTGAGAACCTGCTAGCCAAAATTTATTAGCGGAAAGTCCGACAACAAATGTTCGATGGAGCATACACACAGTCGGACTTTCAGCCAACAAGCTCACATCCAACATTTCCCGTCTGAAAATCCAATCGCGTGTATGCAGCATAAGTATTAGTATTATCAAACGCAGGTCAATAACACTTGCAACTACTCGTATAAAATGGAGGCAATGGCAATGGTTTTGGAGCCTGGAGGGGGTTCGGTTCCCAAAGAGAGGATGAATCATGGCAGGTCCAGACCGGAAAAACCCCTTTATCTTTCTCTTCTTTCTTTGAACCTACACCCTGTTGTCAAAAGTTGCAACCAGATCTGCTGGCACAGGCTTGAACAGCATACATTTTTTTGCCCGGAGAGTTGGCATCAGTGTGAATACAATTATACATAATACACTTCCTCTGCATCGGCGACAATTTTCAAAAGCAGGAGCCCAACCAGTACCCCCATACAATTTGTCACTCCCTTGCCTTCTTTTGAAAGTCTCAGTCATAGACATCACTGCACTCTGCTGTCACCACCACTTCCATCAGTCAGAAATAGACAATGGTCATCCCCCCAACCATCCCACATTTTTCTGGACTGTCTCAGGATTCCTACACAATCCCAGTGTCCTGCAGATCTGGGCTATGTCCCGAAGCCAAGGGAGTTCTTGCTCCATCACCCAGCTCAAGCTCTATGCATCTTTTGTACCTAAAAGAGTCTGCATATTCCTAGCAGCAGGAAAAAGGGCAGAGCAGCAGCATGTGTTGTGCATAAGTGTTGTGCACTTACACCAATGCCTACTTCCACCCCCACTGGACACTACTATTCTTCTCCCCCTCACTGGACTTTACTGTTACTCCCTAGCTTCCTCTGTGCACTATCGTTTCTTCCCAGCCCCCAGCCCACTGCTGGACACTATTGTTTCTCCCTATGCTTTGCTGGGCACTATTGTTCCCCCCGCACCCATTACAGGGCACTATTGTTTTACATCACCCTCTGGTTGCTATTGTTTCACTCTTGAGCACTTATGTTTCTTCCCACCTCCTGGTAGGTTCTACTGTTCTCTGCCACCCCTGCTGGACACTATTGTTCCTTCTAATACCCCCACTGAGCCCAAATAAGCACTGTTTTTAGTTCATGAGAATAGATATTGCATCAGTAGATGTACATTATACATATGTAAGTTAACATTTTCATAACTGATAGTGAAACAATTTACCTCTTATCTGGACAAAGACATCCTCACTCTTCTTAGAAATGTTGGCTGCAGATCTCACTTCACAGGAATAATTCCCAGAATCTTCCAGCTGAGGTGATTGGATGCCATATTGATCAGATAAACTGAATTCCTGAACATTCTTTCCATCTCTGTAGAAAGCAAACTGCAATTCTGTCTTTTGGCTAAGTGAACTGAGGCTTGTGTTACACATCAGGGTTATGGTGTCACCTTCCAAGACTTTGATGGTGCTTACATTTAGCACTGGGTTGAAAAACAGCTCTAAAAAAAAAGATTGACAAATCTTATTTTCTAGCAGGTATGAGTGTCAAACTTTTGTGACATTTTGGTGAAATTTGCCTCCAATTTGTAGGCAGGTGCAGTCTTATTTTTCAACTACAGGTGGCGCACAACCACAGTGGCAGTGCAGAGGGAGAGGAGAAGGAGGAAGAAGTCAGGAGGAACGTGGTTACTCTATGGTTTTCTGGGTCACTGGGGCAGGTATCTGGTTGGATGCTGTCAGCCCATGTGACTGTGGTGGTCATCTTGTGTCAGGCAGAGTGTTTTTAAGACCCCTGGCTCCCGGGTTTAGTGCATTTAGCATGTAGATCAGCCTTTCTCAACCTTTTCAGCACAAAGCAACCCTTGAAAGAACTTTCTGGTCTCAGGCAACCCCTGCTAAAAGTTCCCATATCTACAACTCATGATACATTAGTGTGATGGTCAGTGAGAAGAATGCTCCTTACACTAGTGGTCATTGAGAAGAATTCCCCCCTTACAGATAGCTAAAAAGATCAATGGCATTAGTGGGAACTTATCTGAGATGCAGAAATTGCTCATTGATCAAGGAACCCCTAGAAACCTCTGGAGGAACCCTAGGATTCCATGGAACCCTGGTTGAGAAACCCTGGTGTAGATAGTGTGTTGGGACAGGTCACATGTTCATCAGGGACAGTACTAATGGTAGTGAAAGGTTCCAGATAAGTAGGGAAAGTATAGGGACCCTCCACTATTTCTGGAAACTTCCCCACTTGGGCTCGGACTTGCCAGGCCACATTCCACCCCTCAAGAAAGACTCTGTCAGCTCGGCTGAGACCTGCTCTGCTACATGCTGCTACCATCCGTGAGTGTTCCAGGTTGGGATTCCTTCCATCGGGCTTGTTGTGAACTGTTTTCCTTTGACTTCAATACAAGTTCTTTCAATTGCATTTGAACTGAGTGTGTGTTATTGCCACGGCACCAGGCTGCACCCATCCACAGATTAAAAACAATGAATTTCGCCAAAAATGTCTCAAAATTTTGACAAATGCAATATCAGTTCTAGAGTCAATTAGAAGGTTGATTTTCACAGAAATTTCACAGAAATTGTGATACTTACCCCTATAAAATACTAGTAGATTCAAGGAGAGGTGAGCTTTAAAACAAGGTGCACTTATCTTTTTGCCATCTTCCACTGACCTAACCTATCCTAACCCACTCTTCCCCTCCACAGATGTATACTTAGCTCAAACTAATGACTGCATAAAATGCTATGAGACCATCTCTGATCATCTCTTATCTATAGCCTCGATATTCTGCTCCATAGAAGCATATAGATCACTAATGTGCAGGGGTAGCCAGAACAGTAAAGACCTGCACTACTGGGATTTAAACAGTGGAACAGGGGGCCATCATATCAAGCTACGTATGTATTTGTAGGGGAAGGGTGGACTAGGTTAGGTCAGGAGAAGGGGGGAAAAGGAAGGATGCACTTTGTTTTAAAATGCACACTTATCCTTTAAATAGCATCTGCTGGACGGAATTATAATGGTTGGTTGGCAGTCTATAATTCTGCACAGAACATCTTTTACCTTAAAGCTGGAGGCACATTTGGGATTTGCTTAGGAATAAATCATATTCACCTTTTATCGTAATATGGACGAAATGACTACTTTTCCTCACTTTGCCATTTGAAGCTCTCACGTCACAGGAATAATTTCCAGAATCCTCCAGCTGGGCAGACTGGACTCCATATTGATCTGATGAACTGAATTCCTGAATATTTCGTCCATCTCTGTAGAAAGCAAACTGCACTCCTGTTCTCTGTCTGAGCGGCTCAAGTCTTGTGATACATATCAGGGTCATTTGGTCTCCTTCTATCGTTGCATTTCGGATTGCTACGATTCTTGGATTTACAAACAGCTCTGCAGAGAAGGAAATCCAGGAGGAAAAATATAAATGTCTTTCCATGTACAAATACAACAGGTGAGCTACCAGTATGCTATGGGACTCATGATCCAGATTGAAGTGACCATGCAGAGCAACAAGGGCTCATTAGTATTATGGGTTTTGTCAAGTTTGTATTAGGCTTGGAGTTCCAATTTTTAAGGAATACCAGCTGAGTTTAAATATTAAGGCCTTAATGATGAAGATGGCTGGTGGCTGCATTAGAAAATGGGAAGATGGCTGGTGGCTGCATTAGAAAATGGTTGACTCCTGGGGCAAGCAGTTGAGAACAATCGATTCACCATTTTCAAATATCTTTCTTTGTGTTTATTGCCTTGCAGTACTGAAATCCCCAATGGTACTACCTGTAGGGGCCTTGCCCGAAGCAGGAGTGTGCCTAAAATTAGTACTGCTGGGTTGTTGTCCACCTACATCTAAAATTGATAGTTCTGCTTTCTTTGGGTTTTTCCCAAGACTTATGTCTGCTGTGGCGCATCCCTAGCAATAGATTAAGCTGATCCAATAATCTGAAATATGAACATTTATATCTCCCTGGCCAATCATTAGGAGGCTTATTACTGGTGGCACATTCTGGGAAAGAGAATAAATATTCAGGAGTGTTACCTTGGAAAGCTCTGTTGCCTCCCAGTCTCTGCCTCACAGTCTCTGCCTGGGGAGAGTGTGTTGCTGTGTCTGTCCTCCCAAACTTGCTGCCTGGAGAGGGTGCGCTTTACTAGAGAGAAACCAAAGTCTGGAGTCTGAAGCTCCCTGCTGTCCTCCTGTGGATGTGGAACAGGCAGGTGATTGCTTAGATTGGACCACTATGGGTGAAGACTTGCTGTGGAAGAGTGTCCTGGAGAGCTGTGGAGAAGCTACTGCCGGTGGACATTGTAGGAAATTCTCGTGGCTCATCCAAGAGATATGTGTAACTGCCCTATGGTGTGAAAAGTACAGAGCTCCTGTCTTGCTTAAAGTTCCATTATTATGATTTGACCATAGGTAGAAATTCAGAGTCTGCATTTTTTTGTTCTTTGGGTATCCTGGCCCTAATCAATCTATCCCAGAGTTTATTTGGTCATATATTAAACCTTGTTGAACCGTCTTAAAGTGACTGGCACCCAATTTCTTCATACTGCACACAAGTCAAGGACCCTACCCTAAGGTGAAATGTCAGCACACAAAGCCATTTGGGGTCCCCAACTGTCTCCAAGGGGCAAGGGGGTGCTACATACAAAGAGGTTTGTCTATATGTTGTTTTTTTGGGACTAATAAGGCTGTGGCTGGGCATCATTACTAGGTAAGTTTGGAGTTAGAAAACGGTTCATTAATTCATTATTAAATGCTGATCGTCAAAACCTGAGTCTACTGGTCCTGATTGACTCACCATTTATCTCGACCAGTTTCTCCTGACTCCACCTCTTTACACTGTTGGTTACAGTTGTTGCTTCACAGGAATATTTCCCAGAGTCCTTCACCTGAGCGGACTGAACTCCATATTGATTATATGAAGTGAATGCTCTGACATTCCGTCCATCTTTGTGAAAAGCAAATTTCAGTTGTGTCCTCGGTCTGAGCGGGCTTAGACCAGTATCACATGTCAGGGTCATTTCATCACCTTCTACCACTGGATACGGGGTCACTTTTATCTCTGGAATTTCAAATAGTTCTAAAAAGTAATCGCATTGTGAAGTTATGTGAAAAAAAGTTTAAAAAAATGAAACTTACACTAAATCATTGAAAAATAAAATGAAGCTCACCATACCAATGTACACTCACATAGGAACATATATGCTTGCACCGGGTGTGGCTACATTAAAAAATGAAGATTGTACTTATACAAATAATTCCAGGGCTATCATTTGTGATTAACTCTAACCTGATAACCTGTGAAGGCTTTTAACCTCTTCCTGACCTCAGTATACCCGGATGACGGCTATAGCACGGTCTCAAATTTCTGGGAGTGTCTATTGATGTTCCCCCATGATCGCGCTTCCCGTGTGCCCCCTGCAGCAGGCATCTGCAGGGATCTGTGATCGCTGTGTCCTTTGGACACAGCTGATCACAGATTGGGGTAAAGAGCCAATCACAGCAGCTCTTTACCATGTGACCAGCTGTGTTCAATCACAGCTGATCACAGTGTAACATAGCTACCAACTGTCCCTGATTTCGAGAGACTGTCCCTGATTTAGAGCAATGTCCCTCTGCCCCTCATTCCTCCTCATGTGTCCCTCATTTTGGTTTGATGCATATACCTGTATATAAAATGCACTACATATCTATCAAAAAGTGCTTCCCAGTGCTAAACCTTTCATCCAATTTCAAAATTGTTGCATTTGTATATTTCAAAAGCCAATATAAAGGAATAGAAGTGTTAAAAAAAGCACTTGTGGGTTTAACTAATAATTATTTTTGTATAACTTTCCTTTAGGGGGGCATGACAGGGGGTATGTCCTATGCCCACATACTTTTGCTAATTAGTGTCCCTTATTCCTATCTCAAAAAATTGGGAGGTATGGTGTAAATAGGATTTGACTGTTATCGGCAGTCCTCTCCTCACGCTGACAGCATGCAGACATCCCAAGTCTCCCCCAAGGTGCGGGAGTCCACCATCCACTGGCCCCTAAAAAGCATTTGGAAAAAATGGAAAAAAAAAATACAAAAAAAATGAAATTGTAAAAAAATAATAATAAGAAAATAATATATAATAATAATATATAATAACTACTGACACTTTCCACTGCCCTACTGACACCATCCTACACATACGCCCCAACAGTGCTGCCAGTCAGTACCCATCAGTACTGTCTGTCAGTGCCTATCAGTGTTGCCTGTCAGTGCCCATCAGTGTTGCCTGTCAGTGCTCATCAGTGTTGCCTGTCAGTGCTCATCAGTGTTGCCTGTCAGTGCTCATCAGGGTACCAATGTTTGTCACTATTTCATGGGTGCAGATTAAGACTTGACATGTTTGGTATCTATTTACTTGACTCATCAGTGCATCCTCATCAGTGCCCATCAACGCATCCCCATCACTGCCCATCAGTGCAGGTTATCAGTGCCCATTAATGCTGCCTCATCAGTGCCCATCAGCGCATCCTCATCAGTGCCCATCAGTGCAGCTTATCAGTGCCCATCAGTGCCACCTTATCAGTGCCCATCAATGCTGCCCCATCAGTGCACATTAGTGCAGCCTTATCAGTGCCAATCAGTGCCACCTCATCAGTGCACATCAACTGAAGAAGAAAATTTACTTACTTGCAAAAAAATTTAACAGAAACTAAAAAAAAAACATTATTTTTTTTTATTTACATTTTTTACATTTTTTTAGCAAAAAAAAAAAAAACCCAGTGGTGATTAACCTCTTGCCGACAGCTGCACACCAATATACGTTGGCACAATGGCAGCGGTGGGCAACTGAGTGTACCTATACGTCCTCTTTAATTGGCGGGGCTAGCACGTGACCGCACCCGCGGGTCCCGCGGACTCGATGTCAGCCGGTATCCCACGATCGTGTCACGGAGCTGCAGAACGGGGAGATGCCTATATAAACAAGGCGTTTCCCCATTCTGCCTAGTGACATGACAGAGATCACTGCTCCCTGTCATCAGGAGCAGCGATCTCTGTCATGATCTCTGTCATGTCAGTGGTAGCCCATCCCCCCTACAGTTAGAATCACTCCCTAGGACTAGGGATTAGCTTTGAGTTCGAGTCGAACTCATGTTCGACTCGAACATCGGCTGTTCGCCACTTCGCCGAACAGCGAACATTTTCGGGTGTTTGCGGCAAATTCGAAAGCCGCGAAACACCCTTTAAAAGTCTATGGGAGAAATCAAAAGTACAAATTTTAAAGGCTTATATGCATGGTATTGTCATAAAAAGTGTTTGGGGACCCGGGTCCTGCCCCAGGGGACATGGATCAATGAAAAAAGAAGTTTTAAAAAGGGACATTTTTTCGGGAGCAGTGATTTTAATAATGCTTAAAGTGAAACAATAAAAGTGTAATATTCCTTTAAATTTCATACCTGGGTGGTGTCTATAGTATGCCTGTAAAGGGGCGCATGTTTCCCGTGTTTAGAACAGTCTGACTAAGGGGAACCCTGCGCCAAAATAAAAAAAAATGGCGTTGGGTCCCCCCAAAAATCCATACCAGACCCTTATCTGAGCATGCAACCTGGCAGGCTGCAGGAAAAGAGGGGGGACGAGAGAGCGCCCCTCCTCCTGAACCGTACCAGGCCACATGCCCTCAACTTTGGGAGGGTGCTTTAGGGGGCTACCCCACGCCATCAACATGGGGAATAGGTACTTTGGGGGGCTACCCCAAAGCACCCTCCCAATGTTGTGGGCATGTGGCCTGGTATGGTTCAGGAGGGGGGGCGCTCTCTCGTCCCCCCATCTTTTCTTGTGGCCTGCCAGGTTGCGTGCTCAGATAAGGGTCTGGTATAGATTTTTGAGGGGACCCCACGCCATTTTTTAAAAAAATGTTGGCGCGGGGTTCCCCTTAAAATCCATACCAGACCTGAAGGGCCTGGTATAGATTTTGAGGGGGACCCCCACGCCATTTTTAAAAAAAAATTTGGCCGGGGTTCCCCTTATTATCCATACCAGACCTAAAGGGCCTGGTATGGAATTTAGGGGGACCCCCCCACACCATTTTTTTTTTTTAATTTTGGTTCGGGGTTCCCCTGTGGAGAATTCCCATGGCATTTTTATCAATGAACTTTTATGTGTATTGTCGGACCGGCAATTCATTAATAGCCGCAAGTAGTTTTTAAATTACTTTTTTTCCTTTGAAATGTCATTTTGCTGTCAGACTGTTCTAAACACGGGAAACATGCGCCCCTTTACAGGCATACTATAGACACCTCCCAGGTATGAAATTTAAAGGAATATTACACTTTTATTGTTTCACTTTAGGCATTATTAAAATCACTGCTCCCAAAAAAACATCAGTTTTTAAAACTTTTTTTTGCATTGATCCATGTCCCCTGGGGCAGGACCCAGGTCCCCAAACACTTTTTATGACAATAACTTGCATATAAGCCTTTAAAATTAGCACTTTTGATTATTCATGTTCGTGTCCCATAGACTTTAACGGTGTTCGCGTGTTCAAACAAATTTTTTGCCTGTTCGCATGTTCTGATGTGAACCAAACAGGGGGGTGTTCGGCTCATCCCTACCTAGGACACACTTAACCCCTTGATCGCCCCATAGTGTTTAACCCCTTCTCTGCTAGTGTCATTTACACAGTAATCAGTGCATTTTTATAGCACTGATCGCTGTATAATGGTCCCAAAATAGTGTCAAAAGTGTCCAATCTGTTCGCCATAATGTTGCAGTCATGATAAAAATCGCAGATCGCCACCATTACTAATAAAAAAAAATTAATTTTAAAAATGCCATAAAACTATCCCCTATTTTGTAGACGCTATAACTTTTGCGCAAACCAATCAATATACGCTTATTGCAACTTTTTTTTAACCAAAAATATGTAGAAGAATACATATCAGCCTAAACTGAGAAAAAAATGTTTTTTTATATATTTTTGGGGGATATTTATTATAGCAAAAAGTAAAAAATATTGCTTTTTTTTAAAAATTGTCGCTCTTTTTTTGTTTAAAGCGCAAAAAATAAAAAACGCAGAGGTGATCAAATACCACCAAAAGAAAGCTCTATTTGTGGGGAAAAAAGGACGTCAATTTTGTTTTGGTGTAACGTCGCACGCCTGCGCAATTGTCAGTTAAATTGACGCAGTGCCGAATCGCCAAAAAAGTGCTCTGGTCAGGAAGGGGGTAAAATCTTCCGGGGCTGAATCGGTAAAAGACCACGAAAAGAAAGCTCTATTTGTCTTAAAAAAGGATAAAAATGTAATCTGGATACCATGTTACATGACCGCACAATTGTCATTCAAAATGTGACAGCGTTGAAAGCTGAAAATTGGCCTGGGCAGGAAGGGGGTTAAAGTTCCTGGTATTGAAGTGGTTAAAGGTGGCATCTGCAGCAAAGGGTTAAAGCTTAGTTATGTAAAAAAAAAAAAAAAAAGTATGTCTTACGTTGTATGTAGATAAAGGCTTCATCTGTGAAAGTTATATGACTATACAAAGTTTTTTTCTGTATTTCCTTTGTACATCTGTATCTCACGGTGTCCATCATGTATACAGTTCCTACATGTAATACAGATCTGTATCTCCCACCTTGAATGATAGAATCATCTTTGCGGAATATTGTATATACTTCCATGAAGTCAGAACGATGGTGACATCTCAGAGTTACATCATCACCTTCGTGAACATAGAGAGGAGCCTGCAGGATCACCGGGTCTGGAACACAGAGAAGATCCCATGAGAAGATGATGGTTACAGGACAGACATAGTATTGCCTCCACAACCAGATACATTTGTAGTAGATTGACATGACCAAATTTATTGAGTGACATTACTGGGATCAGAACGGGCCAGCAACTCATTCCTACAACTCAATAACATCTCTCTTTTTTTCTGGAATTGGCAAAGAACACAATAAAATAATAAACTGACCAGCAGCAACATCCAGTCTGGCAGTGCCGCTTTCTGTACCAGTTCGGCATCTGTAGTCTCCGCTATGTTCCGTTTTTGCAGATCTAATGGTATAGATTTTTCCTGTATACACCCAGTTACCATCTTTGTACCAGTAATAGGTCAGATCTCTTCCTCCAGTAGAGCCCACATCACACGTCATTGTTATAGACTCTTCTGTGAAGATCTTCCTCCAGTTTGGGGTGAAGGTGACCACAGGACTCACTGCTGATCCTGAAGAGGAATAAAGTGGAATTCTAATTTAAGTCAGGTTAATTTTAAACAACTAAAGGTAGTGTATACTAATGCCCCGTACACACGATCGGACATTCCGACAACAAAATCCATGTTTTTTTTTCCGACGGATGTTGGCTTGTTTTGCATACATACGGTCACGCAAATGTTGTTGGAAATTTCGACCGTCATAGAACGCGGTGACGTACAACACGTACGATGACCTGAGCTAGTGCAGCTCTTCTGCTTGATTCCGAGCATGCATGGAACTTTGTGCATTGGAATTGTGTACACACATTCGGAGTTTACAACAACGGATTTTGTTGTCGGAAAATTTGAGAACCAGCTCTCAAATTTTGTGTGTCGGAAATTTCCGATGGAAAATGTCCGATGGAGCCTACACACGGTCAGAATTTCCAACAACAAGCTCCCATTGAACATTTGTTGTCGGAAAATCCGACCGTGTGTACGTGGCAAAAGAGTGTAAAGAAACACAAGCGGGTGCTTCGAAGTGCAGTAAGTAGGACCAATTTATTAATAAAAAACAAACCCCTCACATGTGGTAGAATAAAAAGTGCATGCCATAAGCTCTGTTGCCTTCATCCATAAATTCAGGCAGAGCAAAGGTGTTAAAGAGCAGAAACCACCAATATTAGAGGATATACCAGCTCTGGAGCTGATCTGACAGTGTGGGCACTTGACTGATGATGTCACATGCCAGGATGTGTGAAGGAGGCATGACTACGCGTTTTGCAGCTTGAGAAAGAGGTGGTACAGCTCGAAACACTCAGCCATACCCGCTTCACACCTGGTAAATCCTCTATTATTGGAAAGTTTCTGCTCTTCAACATATTTGAATTGCCTGGATTTCCGGATGACGACAACAGAGTTTGTGACTGATGCTTTTTATTCTACTACATGTGAGTGGTTTATTTGTTTTTTATTAATAAATTGATCCTACTTACTGCACTTAGAAGCGCCCTCTTGGGTTTCTTTGCATTGCTACAGATATTCTTTCTATCTGCTGAGGAGCTGCACAACTTGAAGACCAAGCTTTTTCTGGCACTTTTTGTTTACATGTTTTAACTCAGTATTTTTTGCTAGAAAATTACATATAACCCCCAAACATTATATATATTTTTTTAGCAGAGACCCTTTTTGGAAAAATACACTTTAATAAATGAAAAAAACCGAAACACAATATATGCTGCAATTTTTTTTTGTAAAATATGAAAGATGATGTTAAGGCGAGTAAATAGATACCTAACATGTCTGGCTTTAAAATTGCACGCGCTCGTGGAATGGCGACAAAGACAAAGACCTTAAAAATCTTAATAGGCAAAGGTTTAACATTTTTTACAGGTTACCTGTTTAGTTACAGAGGAGATCTAGAGCTAAAATTCTTGCTCTCACTGTAATGTCCGTGGCTATACCTCACATGTGTGGTGCAAACACCGTTTACATATGCGTACACGACTTACGTATGTGTTCGCTTCTGCACACAAGCTCGGAGGGATGAGGGTGCTTTAAAGTTTGTAGGTTTGTTTTCCTTTTTTTTTTTAATTATTATTTTTTTTTTACACTGTTGGTTAAATTCATATTTATTTTTTATCACTTTTATTCCTAACGCAAGGAATGTAAACATCCCTTGTAATAGAAAGGAGGATGACAGGTCCTCTTGCTGGAGAGATCTGGGGTCAAAAAGACCCCAAATCTCTTCTTTACCTTTAAAAGCAAAAGATCAAAAAAAATATGTTTACCTCCACCCTGGACCGGAAGTGACATTACGTTGCTCTGATTCTCCAAGGTCATAGAGGCGATCAGAGATGATCTAGTCTTTCATTGCTTCTGTGACCAGCCAGCCGCAACATTGGATCTTTTTTCAGGTGCACCGGTGTTTCTCGGGCTTACCGTTTACACCGGTGCGAAACGATCCCCTCCCGCAGCTTCGGAAAACGGTCCAGTGGCTGATGAGCCGCTCGGATACCTTCCTGAGAAAGCCAGCCACCGGCTGAAAAAAAAAGGTACCAGGGCTTTGGCTGATATCTTCAGCCATAACCAGTGGTCCACAAGGGGTGCAGGGGTGCCGCCCCCCCAGCCCGCAGCACCACCCCTTCAAGCCCACACCCTCTTTGTGGCCGTGCACTGTGCAGGATTCCGGACCAACAGGTATCGACCTGGTCTGACACCCCCCTCACAGGCACATGACCACAGCCTGAGGCCCCAAAAAGCCAGTTTTATGGGAGGGCTCGGGGCGCAGAGCACTGTGTCCTGAGCCCTCCCACACTGCTAAGCCAGCAAATCGGCTTCCGGCTTCTTGCCCCAGCCAATCAGGGACCAGTCTATCCAAACAGATCCAGTCAGCTTCAGGGAGGACAGCAGGACACACCAATGGAGCGGAAAATAGCTAGCCGGCTGGCTCTGCACAGATTGTGTGACAATACTTCGGCATTGCAGATGGAGAAAATAGAGAAACCATTATCAACCATTATTGCTATTATCAACTTGGACATAACCCCAGTAAACCACTTGAAAACCACAACTACTTGCGGCTGGCAAGTAGTTAAGGCCAGCTGAACTTATGGCCTATGTGGATATTGTGATATTCAGCGTAGATTTCACCACTCAACAGTTTACTGTCTGTCTTTTGCACTGTAACAGATCTTTTTTTTTTTATTCTAAGAGTGTATAATATGAAGTACACAACAGGGATCTGTTTTTTTTACCCACTTCTATATATATACGCCCTCCCGTATTGACGATTGTCCTGTCCAGCCATTTTAATACAGTGGGCAAACAAGACAACTGTGAATGCAGGAGGGAAAAAATATATGGCCTCCCACATCTGCTGCTTGTGTGCGACTAATAGAGCGCACAGCGGCGGGGCCTGTGATTGCCGTGTCCCTCACATACAACAGATCACAGAGCCAGGTACAGGGCCAATAAAATTGGCCCTGAACCATGTCGTCGGTATGACCAAATGGACTTTGGTCATAGTTTGAATCACATTTCTGGTGGATCAAAACAAAAGGTTTGCAAAGTCCCCCAGTTACATTTTTTAAGAAGGCAGTCATAACGTGAATAGAAAAGGTTGTTCCCTGCTCTCTGTGTTCAAACAGTGGTCTATCCTTTCTGTCTCAGTTTGGCTCTGAAGTCCTGGATCTTCGGTCATCTGCATTGGAACTTCTTTTCCATGAAGATTCTCTGGTTAAGCCTATGTCAACGATGTATACAGAATTGTTCACTGTAAGACCAAAGGCTCTGACCAAATGTAGAGAGGTTTGGATGCTCAAGGAGAGGACTGGAACAATATATGGGTGGTCCCGTTTAAGGCCCTGGTATCGGTTAAAGATTGCCTCATACAGTTCAAAATAGTTCATAGAATTTATTGCGGAATGTAGGAGATTTACAGCCTCGGCTGATTTGGACCAAATTTTGTGGCACTGTACAGCAATAAAGTGTTTTTGGTTGGAGATCCTGCATATGCTGCATATGTTTTTTTAGCGTTTGGTTAATAAATCATTGCCCTTCTACAAGGCAACTTATGCGGCTCAGGGATGTCAACACAAATTCGATAAGGTTTGGCAGGGGTGGCTGGCAGATTCGTCTACTGTAGGCTGAGGTATTATCTGGCTCCTGATAAGGGTTGGACTTAAAGAAACTACTTTGTAGCACTCACACCTGGTAGATAATATACAGTGCCTTGAAAAAGTATTCACACCCCTTGAAATTTTCCACATTTTGTCATGTTACAACCAAAAAGGTAAATGTATTGTATTGGGATTTTATGTGATAGACCAAGACAAAGTGGCACACAAATTGTGAAGTGGAAGGAAAAAGATACAAGGTTTTCAAAATTTCCTAGAAATAAATATGTGAAAAGTGTTGTGTGCATTTGTATTCAGCACCCCGGAGTCAATACTTTGTAGAACAACCTTTCTCTTCAATTACAGGTGAAATTCCTTTTGGGGATGTCTCTACCAGCTTTGCACATCTAGAGAGTGACATTTTGCCCATTCTTCTTTGCAAAGTAGCTCAAGCTCTGTCAGATTGGATGGAGAGCGTCTGTGAACAGTAATTTTCAAGTCTCGCTACAGATTCCCAATTGGGTTTAGGTCTGTACTTTGACTGGGCCATTCTAACACATGAATATGCTTTGATCTAAACCATTCCATTGTAGCTCTGGCTGTATTTTTGGGGTCGTTGTTCTGCTGGAAGGTGAACATCCGCCAAAGTCTCAGGTCTTTTGCAGACTTTAACAGCTTTTCTTCTAAAATTGCCCTGTATTTGGCTCCTTCCATCTTCTCATCAACTCTGACCAGCTTCCCTGTCCCTACTGAAGAAAAGGATGGTGTGTTCAGGATGATGTGCAGTGTTGGCTTTCCACCACACATACTGTAGCATTTTGCCTTGGGACCAAAAAGTTCAAATTTGTGTCCTATCTGACCAGGACACCTTCTTCCACATGTTAGCTGTGTCCCCAACATGGCTTCTGGCAAATGGAACTTCTTCTGGCTTTCTTTCAACAATGACTTTTTTCTTGCCACTCTTCCATAAAGGCCAGATTTGTGGAGTGCACAACTAATAGTTGTCCTGTGGACAGATTCTCCCACCTGAGCTTTGGATCGCTGCAGCTCCTCCAGAGTTACCATGGACCACTTGGCTGCTTCTCTGATTAATACTCTCCTTGCCCAGCCTGTCAGTTTAGGTGGACGGCCATGTCTTGGTAGGTTTGCAGTTGTGCCATACTATTTCCATTTTCAGATGATGGATTGAACAGTGATTCGTGAGATGTTCAAAGCTTGGGATTTTTTTTATAACCTAACCCTGTTTTAAACTTCTCCACAATTTTATCCCTGACCTGTCTGGTGTGTTCCTTGGCCTTCATGACGCTGTTTATTCACTAAGGTTCTCTAACAAACCAATACAGAACAGTTGTATTTATACCGAGATGAAATTACACAAAGGTGGACTCTATTTACTAATTAGGTAACTTCTGAAGGCAATTGGTTCCACTAGATTTTAGTTAGGGGTATCAGAGTAAAGGGGGCTAAATACAAATGCACCCCACACTTTTCATATATGTATTTGTAAAAAATTTTGAAACCATTTGTCATTTTCCTTCAGCTTCACAATTATGTGCCACGGGCATGTTGCACAAAGGGGGGGGGGGGAAGGGGGAACGATAGTCAGTTGCTTCTTTATAGTTAGTTGGTCCTAGAGACCTTTTTGAGCCTGGGTATGCCCAGTAGGCTCTGTGTTGTATGGATTATTTATTTTCTTTTAATAATAATTAAAAATTTTTTCAAAAAAACAAATAAAAAACAGTGGTCTTTCTGAAGAGGGCCGACCCTCCCCCTGTTTTGTCAGAGCCAGAGCTTTCCAATCAGCAGGCAGCATGTTCTTTTTTTCATTGCAGAACCATAGGTGTTACCAGTGATGGCCCATCCACTAGAGGCACAGGGGCTAATCTATGCACCCGGCCCCTAATCTACAGGCAAGGCCGGCAGGGAGTCTTAGGACTTCCAACCAATCGGGTCTCAGGACCCACCCCTGTTCTGCCGGAAGGAGAAGCAACGCCTGTTCGGCCGAGAGGAGAAGCAACAGCCCCACTCTTCCCTCGTCAAGCTGGAGCGAGGAGCAGAATCAGCCTCCTAAGGTAAGGTCACTGATCACCGCTGTCCATCTCTCGTGGAGGCCACTGATCGCCGCCGTCCATCTCCCACGGGGGGCACTGATCACCACTGTCCATCTCCCTTGGGGAGCACTGATTGCCGTCATCCATCTCCAATGAGGGGGGGCACTGATCGCCAACATCTATCTCCCACATGGTGGCCCACTGATGGCTGCCATCCATCTTCAGGCATATTCTCAAAATATTGAGAACCAGCTGCCACTGGGTGTTATGCCACGTACACACGAGCGGAATGTCCAACAGAAAAAGTCCGACCGAAGCTTTTCATCGCGTATTCTGATCATGTGTAGGCCTCATCGGACTTTTCTTTTCAAAAATTCTGAGGGACCTAGAAATAGAACATGTTCTAAATATTTCCAACGGAACCAATTTCTATCAGGAAAACCGCTCGTCTGTTCTGACGGACCAAAAACTATGCATGCTTTGAAGCAAGTACGAGACGGAAGGTATTGGCTACTGGCTATTGAACTTCCTTTTTCTAGTCCCGTCGTAAGTGTTGTACGTCACCGCGTTCCGGACTCTCTGACTTTGGTCAGACTTTGGTTTGAGCGTTTATAGACAAGACCGCTTGAATGGAATTCCATCTGAGTTCCGTCGGAAAAACCTTCTGAGTTTATTCCGATGGAAAAAACGGTCATGTGTACAGGGCATTACTCTGCTATGTTTTCAGAAGATTGCAGAGGTAGCACAAGGCTTCACAATGACTGCAAAGCTGTCGATGTTTCAAGTGGAAGCTTTCAGGTTAGGAGGAGGAAGGGGTTGTGTGGACTGCTTCATCCAGTGTAATTGGATAGTGCTGGGGGTGGTGAGCTGTGTGACCATGTTACTCATCCCCCCCTCCATGTTCGATCGTTCTTCAGAGAGTGTTAGACAGAGATGATATGTTGCCTGCTCTCCACCTATTTTAACCCCCTAACCAAGCCGTAGGAGAGGCTTTAAAGTGATTGGAAATGCTTGATTGTTTTATTTGATAAAAATATCAAACATGTTATACTTACCTGCTCTTTGTAATAGTTTTGCACAGAGAAGCCCCATTCCTCCCCTTCTTGAGTCACAAGCTGAGGCTCCTAGCTCCACCTTCCCACCAAGTGACCCCATAACAAGCCGCTTGCTATGGGGCACTCATGCATGGTCGCTCCTGAACCCTGCTCTGTGTGCTCGGCCCTCCCCCCTGCTCACAGGCTGTGATTGACAGCAGCTAGAGGCAATGGCTCCTACTGCTGTGTCTGAGCCAATGAGGAGGGAGAGAGCGTAGAGAGCCTCTGCTCTCATGCACAGAGCTGGACTGAGCTTTGGCTTAGGTAAGTATAAGGGGCCGATGGGGTGGGGGAGCTACATGCAAAAGGTTTTTTTTACCTTATTGCATAGAATGCATTATGGTTAAAAAAAAACTTCTGTCTTTAGAACCACTTTAAAGCTAGAAAAATGACGATTGATTGATTGACTCACCTGTGTGTCCCAGAACTGTGCCACCTGTAAAATAAAGCAAAATATTTTACATGACTGAAATGCAAATGTTATACTGTTTTTAAGAAAATAACTGTCCAATATATATTAGATTTTTTAGAGTTCAGGGGTGCGCTACGTACAGAGAGAAGAGTTCAGGGGTGCGCTACGTACAGAGAGAGGAGTTCAGGGGTGCGCTACGTACAGAGTATAGGTGTGAGCTATGTACACAGTGTGGAATTCAGGGGTGAACTATGTACATAGTGCAGAGATCAGGAATGAGCTACATACATAATGCATAGTTCAGGGGTGTGCTATGTACAGATTGCAGAATTCAGGGGTGTGCTGTGTACAAAGTGCAGGGTTGAGAAGTGTGCTACATACAGAGTACAGGAGTGAGTTACATACAGAGTGCAGAGTTCAGGGGTGCGCTACGTACAGAGTGAAGAGTACAGGGGTGGGCTACATACAGAGTTCAGAAGTGTGCTACAGAGTACAGGTGTGAGCTACGTACACAGTGTGGAATTTAGGGGTGCACTATGTACATAGTGCAGAGATCAGGGGTGAGTTACATACATAGTACAGAGTTCAGGAGTGTGCTACATACAGAGTTCAGGGGTGTGCTACGTACAGAGTGCAGCGTTCAGGCATGTACTATGAACAGAGTGCAGAGTTCAGGGGTGTGCTGTGTACAGAGTGCAGAGTTGAGAAGTGTGCTAAATACACAGTACAGGTGTGAGCTATGTACATAGTACAGAGTTCAGGAGTGAGCTACACACAGAGTGCAGAGTTCTGGGGTGTGCTGTGTACACAGTGCAGGGTTGAGGAGTGTGCTACATACAGGGTGCAACTGTGAGCTATGCAGGGTTCGGGGGAGAGCTACAGACAGAGTGCAGAGTTCAAAAGTGTAGTACGTACCCTGCTCGTCACAGACGCCTAGGACGATGTGCTGAAGTGGTTACCACCCACCCAGCTGATCCCCTGCAGCCCTAGAGCCTCAGATACCACCTGAGTGGCCGGGACTGACGATCACCTGCGCCCAGCGGTACGAACGCCAGGAACCCATGTGGAATGCACTACATGCCTGTTATTCACTAAAACCATGTGAGTTTGATACCACATATTAAACCTGTGTTTTAAACGAATGCTACACTCATATCAGCGCCACTTCCTTTCTCCCTTCTTTTATCTACACAGAGTCCTCTTCTGCTCTAATAGCTGGCTGCCAACACTGACTCCCCAGCCTGAAACCACCCACAGGTCAAGCCGGAGTAGCATATCGGACTATACATTTAATTTTATTATCTTTATGCTTAATTTTTTATTTAATTTTAATATTACTTTAATTATTTTTTTCTCTAAATATCTTAAACCATTCTGAATTTTTTTTTTGGACTTCTTTTTACACATTGATACCTCCAGCAGGTGCGCCGAGCAATCCAAAAAATGTCTGTTCTCTATGGGGATCACAGTGCAGCTTATCACGTGATGCCCCATCCCACAATGCACCTGCATCTGAATTTTGTGCTTCTATCCCAAGTTATCCAAAAATCCTCCTGAGCCGTTGGGTGAAGGATAAGCAGTTGCACAGCTGCCAACAATTAGTAGAAAAAGATGATCTGCAACTCCATACATGCTCTTAAATATCTTAGAATTTATTAACACTCCATAAAAGACAAATGGGGCACAGCAAATGTTAACGCATTTCAGCCTTGATGGCCTTGTTCCCAACAAATAAAGTATCTCACAAAAGTGAGTACACCCCTCACATTTTTGTAAATATTTTATTCTATCTTTTTATGTGACAACACTGAAGAAATGACACTTGTCTACAATGTAAAGTAGTGAGTGTACAGCTTGTATAACAGTGTAAATTTGCTATCCCCTCAAAATAACTCAACACACAGCCATTAATGTCTAAACCGCTGGCAACAAAAGTGAGTACACCCCTAAGTGAAAATGTCCAAACTGGGCCCAAAGTGTCAATATTTTGTGTGGCCACCACTATTTTTCAGCACTGCCTTAACCCTCTTGGGCATGGAGTTCACCAGAGCTTCACAGGTTACCACTGGAGTCCTCTTCCACTCCTCCATGAGGACATCACGGAGCTGGTGGATGTTAGAGACCTTGAGCTCCTCCACCTTCCATTTGAGGATGTCCTACAGATGCTCAATAAGGTTTAGGTCTGGAGACATGCTTGGGCAGTCCATCACCTTTACCCTCAGCTTCTTTAGCAAGGCAGTGGTCATCTTGAAGGTGTGTTTGGGGTCGTTATCATGTTGGAATACTGCCCTGCGGTCCAGTCTCCGAAGGGAGGGGATCATGCTCTGCTTCAGTATGTCACAGTACATGTTGGCATTCATGGTTCCCTCAATGAACTGTAGCTCCCCAGTGCCGGCAACACTCATGCAACCCCAGACTATGACACTCCCACCACCATGCTTGACTGTAGGCAAGACACACTTGTCTTTGTACTCCTCATCTGGTTGCTGCCACACCGCCTTGAGAACATCTGAACCAAATAAGTTTATCTTGGTCTCATCAGACCACAGGACATGGTTCCAGTAATCCATGTCCTTAGTCTGCTTGTCTTCAGCAAACTGTTTGCGGGCTTTCTTGTGCATCATCTTTAGAAGAGGCTTCCTTCTGGGATGACAGCCATGCAGACCAATTTGATGCAGTGTGCGGTGTATGGTCTGAGCACTGACAGGCTGACCCACCCCTTTAACTTCCGCAGCAATGCTGGCAGCACTCATACGTCTTTTTCCCAAAGACAACCTCTGGATATGGCGCTGAGCATGTGCACTCAACTCCTTTGTTTGACCATGGCAGGGCCTGTTCTGAGTGGTAACTGTCCTGTTAAACCGCTGTATGGTCTTGGCCATCTTGCAGCAGCTCAGTTTCAGGGTCTTGGCAATCTTCTTATAGCCTAGGCCATCTTTATGTAGAGCAACAAATCTTTTTTTCAGATCCTCAGAGAGTTCTTTGCCATGAGGTGGCATGTTGAACTTCCACTGACCAGTATGAGAGAGTGAGAGCGATAACACCAAATTTAACACACCTGCTCCCCATTCACACCTGAGACCTTGTAACACTAACGAACCGCATGACACCGAGGAGGGAAAATGGCTAATGGGGCCCAATTTGGACATTTTTACTTAGGGGTGTACTTACTTTTGTTGCCAGTGGTTTAGACATTAATGGCTGTGTGTTGAGTTATTTTGAGGGGACATCAAATTTACACTGTTATACAGGCTGTACACTCACTACTTTACATTGTAGCAAAGTGTCATTTCTTCAGTGTTGTCACATGAAAAGATATCATAAAATATTTACAAAAATGTGAGGGGTGTACTCACTTTTGTGAGATACTGTATGTACAAGAAATAGCACAATATATATAGTGTGAAGATGCTCCCCCTCCTTTTATTAACAACATGAATTTCAATTAACTCATTAATAGTCAGAATGCAATGCAATGAAACAATTCAAAGGGGTGAGACACTTCAAAGTAGCAAGCCAAAAGAACAGACAATGAAGATAATCAGTAAAATGTATAGAAAGCACTAAATGAAATAATAATGATGAACAAATAAAATAAAATAAAACAACATGCCTAGGGGAAAAGGGCAACAGAGAGACAGGAGAATAGATGGAAAAATGTCTATCGTAAATGTAAGTCCAGGTCCCATCTGAGGTTTGACCCCTGAGGGACCCTGGTCCTTAATAGGGATGAGCCGAACACCCCCCTGTTCGGTTCGCACCAGAACATGCGAACAGGAAAAAAGTTTGTTCGAACATGCGAACACCGTTAAAGTCTATGGGACACGAACATGAATAATCAAAAGTGCTAATTTTAAAGGCTTATATGAAAGTTATTGTCATAAAAAGTGTTTGGGGACCTGGGTCCTGCCCCAGGGGACATGGATCAATGCAAAAAAAAGTTTTAAAAACGGCCGTTTTTTCAGGAGCAGTGATTTTAATAATGCTTAAAGTCAAACAATAAAAGTGTAATATCCCTTTAAATTTCGTACCTGGGGGGTGTCTATAGTATGCCTGTAAAGGGGCGCATGTTTCCTGTGTTTAGAACAGTCTGACAGCAAAATGACATTTTGAAGGAAAAAACTCATTTAAAACTACTCGCGGCTATTGCATTGCCGACAATACACATAGAAGTTCATTGATAAAAACGGCATGGGAATTCCCCAAAGGGGAACCCCGAACCAAAATAAAAAAAAAAAAATGACGTGGGAGTCCTCCTAAATTCCATACCAGGCCCTTCAGGTCTGGTATGGATATTAAGGGGAACCCCGGCCAAAATTTAAAAAAAAAAATGACGTGGGGTTCCCCCTAAATTCCATACCAGACCCTTCAGGTCTGGTATGGATTTTAAGGGGAACCCCGCGCCAAAAAAAAAAAAAAAAAACAGCGTGGGGTCCCCCCAAAAATCCATACCAGACCCTTATCCGAGCACGCAACCTGGCAGGCCGCAGGAAAAGAGGGGGGGACGAGAGTGCGGCCCCCCCTCCCTCCTGAACCGTACCAGGCCACATGCCCTCAACATTGGGAGGGTGCTTTGGGGTAGCCCCCCAAAACACCTTGTCCCCATGTTGATGAGGACAAGGGCCTCATCCCCACAACCCTGGCCGGGGGTTGTGGGGGTCTGCGGGCGGGGGGCTTATCGGAATCTGGAAGCCCCCTTTAACAAGGTGACCCCCAGATCCCGGCCCCCCCCCTGTGTGAAATGGTAAGGGGGTACATAAGTACCCCTACCATTTCACGAAGAAAGTGTCAAAAATGTTAAAAATGACAAGAGACAGTTTTTGACAATTCCTTTATTTAAATGCTTCTTCTTTCTTCTATCTTCCTTCATCTTCTGGTTCTTCTGGCTCTTCTGGTTCTTCCTCCGGCGTTCTCGTCCAGCATCTCCTCCGCGGCGTCTTCTGTCTTCTTCTCCTCGGGCCGCTCCGCACCCATGGCATGGGGGGAGGCTCCCGCTCTTCTCTTCTTCTTTTCTTCTCTTCTTCTCTTCTTCATTTTCTTCTCCGGGCCGCTCCGCAATCCATGCTGGCATGGAGGGAGGCTCCCGCTGTGTGACGGCGCTCCTCGTCTGACAGTTCTTAAATAACGGGGGGGGGCGGGGCCACCCGGTGACCCCGCCCCCCTCTGACGCACGGTGACTTGACGGGACTTCCCTGTGGCATTCCCCGTGACGTCACAGGGAAGTCCCGTCAAGTCACCGTGCGTCAGAGGGGGGCGGGGTCACCGGGTGGCCCCGCCCTCCCCCCCGTTATTTAAGAACTGTCAGACGAGAAGCGCCGTCACACAGCGGGAGCCTCCCTCCATGCCAGCATGGATTGCGGAGCGGCCCGGAGAAGAAAAGAAGAAAAGAAGAAGAGAAGAAGAGAAGAAAAGAAGAAGAGAAGAGCGGGAGCCTCCCCCCCATGCCATGGGTGCGGAGCGGCCCGAGGAGAAGAAGATAGAAGACGCCGCGGAGGAGATGCTGGACGAGAACGCCGGAGGAAGAACCAGAAGAGCCAGAAGAACCAGAAGAACCAGAAGATGAAGGAAGATAGAAGAAAGAAGAAGCATTTAAATAAAGGAATTGTCAAAAACTGTCTCTTGTCATTTTTAACATTTTTGACACTTTTTTCGTGAAATGGTAGGGGTAAGTACCCCCTTACCATTTCACACGGGGGGGGGGCCGGGATCTGGGGGTCACCTTGTTAAAGGGGGCTTCCAGATTCCGATAAGCCCTCCGCCCGCAGACCCCCACAACCACCGGCCAGGGTTGTGGGGATGAGGCCCTTGTCCTCATCAACATGGGGACAAGGTGTTTTGGGGGGGCTACCCCAAAGCACCCTCCCAATGTTGAGGGCATGTGGCCTGGTACGGTTCAGGAGGGAGGGGGGGCCGCACTCTCGTCCCCCCCTCTTTTCCTGCAGCCTGCCAGGTTGCGTGCTCGGATAAGGGTCTGGTATGGATTTTTGGGGGGACCCCACGCCGTTTTTTTTTTTTTTTTTGGCGCGGGGTTCCCCTTAAAATCCATACCAGACCTGAAGGGTCTGGTATGGAATTTAGGGGGAACCCCACGTCATTTTTTTTAAAAAATTTTGGCCGGGGTTCCCCTTAATATCCATACCAGACCTGAAGGGCCTGGTATGGAATTTAGGGGGACTCCCACGTCATTTTTTTTTTTTAATTTTGGTTCGGGGTTCCCCTTTGGGGAATACCCATGCCGTTTTTATCAATGAACTTCTATGTGTATTGTCGGCAATGCAATAGCCGCGAGTAGTTTTAAATGAGTTTTTTCCTTCAAAATGTCATTTTGCTGTCAGACTGTTCTAAACACAGGAAACATGCGCCCCTTTACAGGCACACTATAGACACCCCCCAGGTACGAAATTTAAAGGGATATTACACTTTTATTTATTGACTTTAAGCATTATTAAAATCACTGCTCCTGAAAAAACGGCCGTTTTTAAAACTTTTTTTTGCATTGATCCATGTCCCCTGGGGCAGGACCCAGGTCCCCAAACACTTTTTATGACAATAACTTGCATATTAGCCTTTAAAATTAGCACTTTTGATTTCTCCCATAGACTTTTAAAGGGTGTTCCGCGGCATTCAAATTTGCCGCGAACACCCCAAATTGTTCACTGTTCGGTGAACTTGCGAACAGCCAATGTTCGAGTCGAACATGAGTTCGACTCGAACTCGAAGCTCATCCCTAGTCCTTAATTTAAATGTCCACCATGCCTCTCTATTCAGAAGTTGCCTGATTTTTTCCCCACTCCTGGACTTGGAAGCCAATCTCTTAATGCCAGTAAACCTGAAAGAGGACAAATCCCCAGCATGACATTCCCTAAAATGATGTGAGATGTAGGAAATATGTCTCACATTAGGATTAACAGTGTCACTGTAATGTTCACCTAGTCTAGTCTGTAGGGCACATGTTGTGCACCCCGCTGTAGATTGCAAGCAACACAATGATTTAGGTACACTACATATCGGGTTCCACATATTATACAGTATCTCACAAAAGTGAGTACACCCCTCACATTTTTGTAAATATTTTATTCTATCTTTTCATGTGACAACACTGAAGAAATGACACTTTACTACAATGTAAAGTAGTGAGTGTACAGCTTGTATAACAGTGTAAATTTGCTGTCCCCTCAAAATAACTCAACACACAGCCATCAATGTCTAAACCACTGGCAACAAAAGTGAGTACACCCCTAAGTGAAAATGTTCAAATTGGGGTCAAAGTGTCAATATTTTGTGTGGCCACCATTATTTGTCAGCACTGCCTTAAAGTGGTTGTAAACCCTAAAAAAAAAAAAAAAAAAACCTGCAAGACAAAGGCATAATGAACTAGTATGCATAGCATACTAGCTCATTATGAATTACTTACCTGAGATAGAAGTCTCCGCAGCACTCCTTGTTCACCGCTCTGTCGGCCGTCATCCTTCCCGGGGGCTACTTCCGGGTATCGCGGCTCCGGCGCTGTGATTGGCCGGAGCCGCGATGACGTCTCTCCCGTGCATGCGTGCGGGAGCCGCCGGAAACGGCACAGTCTAACTGAAGCAACGGCACGTATGTGCCGTTGCTTCAGTTTGCTTAAGTGCGCATGTGCCGATGAAGTCGGCATATGCAAATACAGGAGATATTTCCTCAACCTACCGCAACTCTTTTGTTTACACTTCACCTGTCAGCAATGGAACAAAGCATTGAAAATGATTTACAAATGACATTTTTTTTTAAACCCTTCCCGCCGAGTGCACGCAGATATGCAGCCTCGGCTTTCAGGGGTTATACCGGGATGATGCCCGCAGCTGCAGGCATCATCCCAGTACCGTTTTTTAGAGCGGGCGATCGACTTTCCAGGGATAACAACCAATGCGGCTAAAAGCCACTTCTGGTGGCTAGAGACAGACTGGCACGAAGCCGGAAACGGCTTTGTTCCAGTCTCCTGAATGTAAACACAGAAGCGACGTCACAACGTCACTTTCGGTTTACTCGGCTGCCAATGGCGCCGGATTTTAAAAAATATACAGTATTCAGAATCACCGTTTTCGGCGATCTGAATACTTTGAAGTGCAAAGGAGGGATTGGAGGTCTTTTAGACCCCCAATCCCTTCATAAAGAGTACCTGTCACCACCTGTCACCACCTTGTGACAGCAATAAAAGTGATAATTTTTTTTTTAAACACAATTTAATAATATAAAAATAAATTAAATAAATTTAAAAACATTTTTTAAAGCGCCCCCGTCCCCGCGAGCTCGTGCAGCAAAAAAAAAAAGCATACGGAAGTCGCGCCCGCATATGTAAACAGTGTTCAAATCACACATGTGAGGTATTGCCGCGATCCTCAGAGCGAGAGCAATAATTCTAGCACTAGACCTCCTCTGTAACTCTAACCTGGTAACCGTAAAAAAAAAAATTTAAAGCGTAGCCTATGGAGATTTTTAGGTACCATAGTTTGTCGCCATTCCATGAGTACGTGCAATTATAAAGCGCGACATGTTTGGTATCTATTTACTTGGCGTAACATCATCTTTCACATTATACAAAAAATTGGGCTAACTTTACTGTTTCGTTTTTTTTAAATTCATGAAAGTGTCCCTTTTCCCAAAAAGTTGCGTTTAAAACACCACTGCACAAATACCGTGTGACATAAAATATTGCAACAAAGCCATTTTATTCTCTACATTCTCTGCTAAAAAATTATAATATCACTATATATATATATATATATATATATATATATATATATATATATATATATATATATATATATATATATATATATATATATATAATGTTTGGGGGTTCTAAGTAATTTTAACTTGTAAACACCAAATGTCAGAAATAGGCTTAGTCATGAAAGGGTTAATAATTTAATATTTTTTTTAAGTAAAAAAAAAAAAAAAAATATATATATATATATATATATATATATATATATATATATAAAAAATAATTTGTAAATCATTTTCAATGCTTTGTTCCATTGCTGACAGGTGAAGTATAAACAAAAGAGTTGCGGTAGGTATCGGTAATTGGAATTGGAGTAGTAAAAAAAAAGTATCGTACTTGTACTCATTGTAAAGAAAATGGTACTGGTGCATCCCTAATTTTTGTTTTATATCAAACCTCTTACTTGTTGAAGTAAAAGATTTAGTAGATACATTCATATTGCAATATCTGCATGTTTTGATGTTACATGGAAAACTCTCAGGATAGGATAGCGGGATGGTGAAAAAGGGGAGGGTTGGGACTTCGGAAGAGATGTGTGTTTATATAAATGAAAATTAATGGATAATAATACATAAGTTTATTCATGAATCACCCATAAAACATAATACATTACAGATACGACGAGCTGATGTGCATAAAGTTGACAACAATAAAAAGTCAACATTTCATTATTGCACATGGTGGATGGAATCCATATGCGTGATATGATATAAACGCATAATTAAACTGTATAAAAATCTTGACGCCTTTCGTGGATATAATTCTCAGGATAGGATTTATGTATCATCTGTTGCCTCTGATGGATATAAGTACTGAGTTATCTATGTTGTTGATAATATGTATATGTTTTTACATTTTAGATGGTTAAACGTACAATATGCATGCATATCGAATTATCCCTGAAGAAGAAGTGTGAAACACTTCGTAACGCGTAGGATTATCGAATGCTTACATGCTACTATATTTTGGGTGTTTTCTGTCTCTTTGAGTCTTCCAAGACACCATGCATTTCATAAGCTTTACTTAGTAACAATTTTATAAAATATGCTTGTACATATCTATTTTCTTTGTTAACACTCTTTTAATATTGTTCCAATAAAATATATTTTTTATCAATTTTTGTTGACAATCTATGCCTTTAAAGTCCCACTCTGTCTTTTTTTTTTGGGAAAAACTTTGTCTATACCAATTTGGGATGTTGGCTAACTTTAGCAGATGAGTTGTTGTATTTACACCTCCAATCCTTTGATACAGGATAGGATAGCGAGAAGGTTTGGGAACCCAAGTGTTTAATGTTACTGACATACTGGCAATGAAATAGAATATTAGAGCAAAATAGCAAGTGAAACAATAACCGGCCACTTAAACTCTACTTTTTTTGCAGCTGTGTTAAAAAAGAGAAAATGTACATTTCATACTAAATAAATAACTAGTATAAGTAACAACACTTAATCTAGATAGGGAAATAAATAGGTAGATGGGTAGATAAGTCCCACTAGAGGCAGAAAATAAAAGTTACCCTTGCAGTGCCCCCCGGCCACCCACTGCAAGGGTCAAATGCTCAACAAATCCAGTAGTAAAGAAATAAGGTGTAATACTTTCCTTATTCCTCGCCCCAGCAAGCTTCCTCTGTGTTGCTCCCTCCATACTGATCCCCCTCATAGCTTTTTTTTCTAATGTAGCCTCTTCTCTTTGGTGCTCCATCCATCGGTCGCACACATACATCATCAAATACAATACCGGACCAGTAGTACTTTATTGTACGTGAGGATGGTGAGGGTCCTCTGACAATGTGGAGCATTAGAAAGAAGAGAAGAGCACCAGAGCCTGCTAAAGGGATGAATAGGGTACAGGGTGAAGGGTACACCTTTATCGTCTACCCTTTAGAGTTTAGAGAGGCTCCGCAATGTTATTTTATTTTATTTTTTTTAATTTCAGAGTTCAGCTTCAAATATTGAAATGACTCAAAGTATATACTTACAGATCAAGACCGACAGAGCTGTGGTCAATACCATCATTGCAGAGTTGTAGTGAAGAGTGAGCGAGTGTCGAAAGAATGAAGACTATAAAAAAGTTTTAGATTTCCTGGAAATTTCATGTAAATAGCTTCACAAAAAGGTCAACTAAGCTTTAAAGTGGTTGTAAACCCTTTACAACTACTTTATACTACAGGCAAACCAATAATTAAGCTTACCTGTAGCTACACTGGATATCTCTTAAACCTGCATGGTTTAGGAGATATCCCCTGTATTTGCATGTGTCAACGTCATCGGCACATGCGCACTTAATCAAACTGAAGCAAGGGCACATACATGCCCTTGCTTCAGTTAGACTGTGACGTCATTGCGGCTCTGGCCAATCACAGCACCAGAGCCACGATACCAAGAAGTAACCCCCGGGAGCGATGTCGGCTGCCGGGGCAGTGAATGAGGACCGCTGCGGGGGCTTCGATCTCAGGTAAGTAATTCACAATGAGCTAGTATGCTATGCATACTAGCTCATTATGCCTTTGTCTTGCAGGTTGTTTTTTTTTTATTATTTTTTTTAGGGTTTACAACCACTTTAAGAGAAACAAAACAAAAAAAAAACAGAATAATCTAGTGAAAATTCATAGTGATGTTGTCTACTTGACCACTTGCTTACTGGGCACTTACACCCCCTTCCCACCCAGGCCAATTTTCAGCTTTCAGCGCTGTCCCTCTTTGAATGACAATTGCGCAGTCATGCAACGCTGTACCCATATGAAATTTTTATCATTTTTTTTCACACAAATAGAGCTTTCTTTTCTTGTTATTTAATCACTGCTGGGTTTCTTATTTTTTGCTAAAAAAATGTAAAAAAGACTGAAAAATTTGAAAAAAAAATGTCATCGTTTGTTATAACATTGTTATAACATTTTGAAAACAGGTAATTTTTCTCCTTCACTGATGTGCGCTGATGAGGCTGCACTGATGGGCACTGATAAGGCGGCACTGAAGGGCACTCATGAGGTGGCACTGGTGGGCACTGATAGGTGGCACTGAGAGGTGGCACTGATGAATGGCACTGATGGGTGGCAATAATGGGCACTGAGAGGTGGCACTGATAGGTGGCACTGATGGGCAGCACTGATAGGTGGCACTAATGATGAGGCACTGCTGGGCACTGATTGGCAGCACTGATGGGCACTGATTGGCAGCACTGATGGGCTTGATAGGTGGCACTGGTGGGCACTGGTAGGTGGCACTGGTGGGCACTGCATAGCAGCAGTGGCTCCCTGTGTATGGGACTGATGTCCCTCTGACAGAAGCTAGTAACCGGCTTTTTTTTTTCCTCCTCACGCTGTTAGCGTGAGAAAAAAAAAGCCGATTACGATCTTCTGTTTACATCACGTAAACAGCTGTCATTGGCTTTCAATTGATCACGTGGTAATGGGCCAGGATCGCAAATGTCTTAGTTTTGGTCGTATTTAATCGACTAAATTTGCAGTACATGTTAGTCGACTAAAATGGAATGGGTTAAGTTAAATTGTAATACATTATTGAAGCATTTCTCTAGAATTTCCAGACTTATTTTATAATCCTGGAGTAAAATTTTCTAATATGTTATGTTATTATTTATGGTATTAAGGTTTAAACAAACTTACAGATAAAGATTTAGCTAGTCTGGATGGTCTGAAGAGGCCTGTAATACACACAGTGCTCTGGATAGTGGTATGAGAGGTGGCCTGTAATGCACAGTGCTGCTCTGAATGGTCGTTTGAGGAGGCCTGTGATACACACAGTGCTCTGGATGGTGGTCTGAGGAGGCCTGTAATACACACAGTGCTCTGAATGATCATTTGAGGAGGCCAGTAATACATAAAGTACTCTGGACGATGGTCTAAGGAGACCTGTAATACACTCAGTGCTCTGGACAGTGGTCTGAGGAGGCCTGCAATACACACAGTGCTCTGGATGATGGTCTGATGAGGCCTGTGATACACAAAGTGCTCTGGATGATGGTCTGAGGAGGCCTGTAATACACACAGTGCTCTGGACAGTGGTCTGAGGAGGCCTGCAATACACACAGTGCTCTGGACGGTCGTCTGAGGAGGCCTGTAATACACACTCAGTGCTCTGGATGATGGTCTGAGGAGGCCTGTAATACACATAGTGCTCTGGACGGGGGTCTGAAGAGGCCTGTGATATACACAGTGCTCTGGATGATGGCCTGAGGAGGCCTGTAATACACACAGTGCTCTGGACAGTGGTCTGAGAGGAGGCCTGTAATGCACAGTGCTGCTCTGAATGGTCGTTTGAGGAGGCCTGTGATACACACAGTGCTCTGGATGGTGGTCTGAGGAGGCCTGTAATACACACAGTGCTCTGAATGGTCGTTGTAGGAGGCCTGCAATACACAGTGCTCTGGACGGTGGTCTGAGGAGACCTGTAATACCCACAGTGCTATGGACGGTGGTCTGAGAAGGCCTGCAATACACACATTGCTCTGGGTGGTGGTCTGAGGATGCCTGTAATACACACACAGTGCTCTGGATAATTGTCTGAGGAGGCCTGTAATACACACAGTGCTCTGGACGGTGGTGTGAGGAGGCCTGTAATACACACAGTGTTCTGGACAGTGGTCTGAGAGGAGGCCTGTAATGCACAGTTCTGCTCTGAATGGTCGTTTGAGGAGGCCTGTGATACACACAGTTCTCTGGACGGTGGTCTGAGGAGGCCTGTAATACACACAGTGCTCTGAATGGTCATTTGAGGAGGCCTGTAACACACACAGTGCTCAGGACGGTGGTCTGAGGAGACCTGTAATACTCACAGTGCTCTGGACGGTGGTCTGAGGAGGCCTGCAATACACACAGTGCTCTGGATGTTGGTCTGAGGATGCCTGTAATACACATAGTGCTCTGGACGGGGGTCTGAAGAGGCCTGTGATATACACAGTGCTCTGGATGATGGCCTGAGGAGGCCTGTAATACACACAGTGCTCTGGACAGTGGTCTGAGAGGAGGCCTGTAATGCACAGTGCTGCTCTGAATGGTCGTTTGAGGAGGCCTGTGATACACACAGTGCTCTGGACGGTGGTCTGAGGAGGCCTGTAATACACACAGTGCTCTGAATGGTCGTTTGAGGAGGCCTGCAATACACAGTGCTCTGGACGGTGGTCTGAGGAGACCTGTAATACCCACAGTGCTATGGACGGTGGTCTGAGAAGGCCTGCAATACACACATTGCTCTGGGTGGTGGTCTGAGGATGCCTGTAATACACACACAGTGCTCTGGATAATTGTCTGAGGAGGCCTGTAATACACACAGTGCTCTGGACGGTGGAGTGAGGAGGCCTGTAATACACACAGTGTTCTGGACAGTGGTCTGAGAGGAGGCCTGTAATGCACAGTGCTGCTCTGAATGGTCGTTTGAGGAGGCCTGTGTTACACACAGTTCTCTGGACGGTGGTCTGAGGAGGCCTGTAATACACACAGTGCTCTGAATGGTCATTTGAGGAGGCCTGTAACACACACAGTGCTCAGGACGGTGGTCTGAGGAGACCTGTAATACTCACAGTGCTCTGGACGGTGGTCTGAGGAGGCCTGCAATACACACAGTGCTCTGGATGGTCATTTGAGGAGGCCTGTAACACACACAGTGCTCAGGACGGTGGTCTGAGGAGACCTGTAATACTCACAGTGCTCTGGACGGTGGTCTGAGGAGGCCTGCAATACACACAGTGCTCTGGATGTTGGTCTGAGGATGCCTGTAATACACAAAGTGCTCTGGACGGGGGTCTGAAGAGGCCTGTGATATACACAGTGCTCTGGATGATGGCCTGAGGAGGCCTGTAATACACACAGTGCTCTGGACAGTGGTCTGAGAGGAGGCCTGTAATGCACAGTGCTGCTCTGAATGGTCGTTTGAGGAGGCCTGTGATACACACAGTGCTCTGGACGGTGGTCTGAGGAGGCCTGTAATACACACAGTGCTCTGAATGGTCGTTTGAGGAGACCTGCAATACACAGTGCTCTGGACGGTGGTCTGAGGAGACCTGTAATACCCACAGTGCTATGGACGGTGGTCTGAGAAGGCCTGCAATACATACATTGCTCTGGGTGGTGGTCTGAGGATGCCTGTAATACACACACAGTGCTCTGGATAATTGTCTGAGGAGGCCTGTAATACACACAGTGCTCTGGACGGTGGTGTGAGGAGGCCTGTAATACACACAGTGTTCTGGACAGTGGTCTGAGAGGAGGCCTGTAATGCACAGTGCTGCTCTGAATGGTCGTTTGAGGAGGCCTGTGATACACACAGTTCTCTGGACGGTGGTCTGAGGAGGCCTGTAATACACACAGTGCTCTGAATGGTCATTTGAGGAGGCCTGTAACACACACAGTGCTCAGGTCGGTGGTCTGAGGAGACCTGTAATACTCACAGTGCTCTGGATGGTGGTCTGAGGAGGCCTGCAATACACACAGTGCTCTGGATGTTGGTCTGAGGATGCCTGTAATACACACACAGTGCTCTGTATAATTGTCTGAGGAGGCCTGTAATACACACAGTGCTCTGGACGGTTGTGTGAGGAGGCCTGTAATACACACAGTGCTCTGGACAGTTGTCTGAGGAGGACTGTAATACACACAGTGCTCTGGACGGTGGTCTGAGGAGGCCTGTAATACACACAGTGCTCTGGATGATGGTCTGAGGTGGCCTGTAATACACACAGTGCTCTGGACAGTGGTCTGAGAAGGCCTGTAATGCACGCAGTGCTCTGGACAGTGGTCTGAGGAGGCCTGTAATACACACAGTGCTCTTGACAATGGTCTGAGAGGAGGCCTGTAATGCACAGTGCTGCTCTGAACGGTCGTTTGAGGAGGCCTATGATACACGGTGCTCTGGACGGTGGTCTAAGGAGGCCTGTAATACACACAGTGCTCTGAATGGTCATTTGAGGAGGCCTGTAATTACACACAGTGCTCTGGACGGTGGTCTGAGGAGACCTGTATTACCAACAGTGCTCTGGATGGTGGTCTGAGGAGGCCTGCAATACACACAGTGCTCTGGATGGTGGTCTGAGGAGGCCTCTAATACACACACTGCTCTGGATGATAATCTGAGGAGGCATGTAATACACGCAGTGCTCTGGACAGTGATCTGAAGAGGCATGTAATACACGCAGTGCTCTGGACAGTGGTCTGAGGAGGCCTGTAATACACACAGTGCTCTGGACAGTAGTCTGAGGAGGCCTGCAATACACACAGTGCTCTGGACGGTGGTCTGAGGAGGCCTGTATTACACACTCAGTGCTCTGGATGATGGTCTGAGGAGGCCTGTAATACACATAGTGCTCTGGACGGGGGTCTGAGGAGGCCTGTGATATACACAGTGCTCTGGATGATGGTCTGAGGAGGCCTGTAATACACACAGTGCTCTGGACAGTGGTCTGAGAGGAGGCCTGTAATACACACAGTGCTCTGGCCGGTGGTCTGATGAGGCCTGTAATACACATAGTGATCTGGATGATGGTCTGTGGAGGCCTGTAATACACATAGTGCTTTTGACAGTGGTCTGAGGAGGTCTGTAATACACACAGTGCTATGGACGGTGGTCTGAGGAGGCCTGTAATACACATATTGCTCTAGATAGTGGTATGAGGAGGCCTGTAATACACACAGTGCTCTGGACAGTGGTCTGAGAGGAGGCCTGTAATGCTCAGTGCTGCTCTAAATGGTCGTTTGAGGAGGCCTGTAATACACACAGTGCTCTGGACAGTTGTCTGAGGAGGCCTGTAATACACACAGTGCTCCAGATGGTGGTCTGAGGAGGCCTATAATACACACAGTGCTCTGGATGATGGTCTGAGGAGACCTGTAATACACACAGTGCTCTGGACAGTGGTCTGAGGAGGCCTGTAATACACACACAGTGCTTCCGATGGTGGTCTGAGGAGGCCTGTAATAAACACAGTGCTCTGGATTATGGTCTGAGGAGTCCTGGAATACACACAGTGCTCTGGACAGTGGTCTGAGGAGGCCTGTAATACACACAGTGCTCTGGACAGTTGTCTGAGGAGGCCTGTAATACACACAGTGCTCTGGACGGTGGTTTGAGGAGGCCTGTAATACACACAGTGCTCTGTATGGTCGTTTGAGGAGGCCTGTAATACACACAGTGCTCTGGACGGTGGTCTGAGGAGGCCTGTAATACACATAGTGCTCTAGATAGTGGTCTGAGGAGGCCTGCAATACACACAGTGCTCTGGACAGTGGTCTGAGAGGAGGCCTGTAAAGCACGGTGCTGCTCTAAATGGTCGTTTGAGGAGGCCTGTAATACACACAGTGCTCTGGACAGTTGTCTGAGGAGGCCTTTAATACACACAGTGCTCCTGATGGTGGTCTGAGGAGGCCTATAACACACACAGTGCTCTGGATGATGGTTTGAGGAGGCCTGTAATACACACAGTGCTCTGGACAGTGGTCTGAGGAGGCCTGTAATAAACACAGTGCTCTGGATAATGGTTTGAGGAGGCCTGTAATACACACAGTGCTCTGTATGGTCGTTTGAGGAGGCCTGTAATACACACAGTGCTCTGGACGGTGGTCTGTGGAGACCTATAATACACACAGTGCTTTGGACAGTGGTCTGAGGAGGCCTGTAATACACACAGTGCTCTGGATGATGGTCTGAGGAGGCCTGTAATACACAGAGTGCTCTGGACAGTGGTCTGAGGAGGCTTGTAATACACACAGTGCTCTGAATGGTAATTTGAGGAGGCCTGTATTCCACACAGTGCTCTGGACTGTGGTCTGAGGAGACCTGTAATACACACAGTGCTCTGGACAGAGGTCTGAGGAGGCCTGTAATACACACAGTGCTCTGGCCGGTGGTCTGAGGAGGCCTGTAATACACACAGTGCTCTGGATGATGGTCTGTGGAGGCCTGTAATACACATAGTGCTTTTGACAGTGGTCTGAGGAGGCCTGTAATACACACAGTGCTCTGGACGGTGGTCTGAGGAGGCCTGTAATACACATAGTGCTCTAGATAGTGGTCTGAGGAGGCCTGTAATACACACAGTGCTCTGGAGAGTGGTCTGAGAGGAGGCCTGTAATGCACAGTGCTGCTCTAAATGGTCGTTTGAGGAGGCCTGTAATAAACACAGTGCTCTGGACAGTTGTCTGAGGAGGCCTGTAATACACACAGTGCTCCAGATGGTGGTCTGAGGAGGACTATAATACACACAGTGCTCTGGGTGATGGTCTGAGGAGGCCTGTAATACACACAGTGCTCTGGCCGGTGGTCTGAGGAGGCCTGTAATACACACAGTGCTCTGGATGATGGTCTGTGGAGGCCTGTAATACACATAGTGCTTTTGACAGTGGTCTGAGGAGGTCTGTAATACACACAGTGCTCTGGACGGTCGTCTGAGGAGGCCTGTAATACACATAGTGCTCTAGATAGTGGTCTGAGGAGGCCTGCAATACACACAGTGCTCTGGACAGTGGTCTGAGAGGAGGCCTGTAAAGCACAGTGCTGCTCTAAATGGTTGTTTGAGGAGGCCTGTAATAAACACAGTGCTCTGGACAGTTGTCTGAGGAGGCCTGTAATACACACAGTGCTCCAGATGGTGGTCTGAGGAGGCCTATAATACACACAGTGCTCTGGATGATGGTCTGAGGAGGCCTGTAACACACACAGTGCTCTGGCCGGTGGTCTGAGCAGGCCTGTAATACACACAGTGCCCTGGATGATGGTCTGTGGAGGCCTGTAATACACATAGTGCTTTTGACAGTGGTCTGAGGAGGTCTGTAATACACACAGTGCTCTGGACGGTCGTCTGAGGAGGCCTGTAATACACATAGTGCTCTAGATAGTGGTCTGAGGAGGCCTGCAATACACACAGTGCTCTGGACAGTGGTCTGAGAGGAGGCCTGTAAAGCACAGTGCTGCTCTAAATGGTTGTTTGAGGAGGCCTGTAATACACACAGTGTTCTGGACAGTTGTCTGAGGAGGCCTTTAATACACACAGTGCTCCTGATGGTGGTATGAGGAGGCCTATAATACACACAGTGCTCTGGATGATGGTTTGAGGAGGCCTGTAATACACACAGTGCTCTGGACAGTGGTCTGAGGAGGCCTGTAATAAACACAGTGCTCTGGATGATGGTTTGAGGAGGCCTGTAATACACACAGTGCTCTGAACAGTTGTCTGAGGAGGCCTGTAATACACACAGTGCTTCGGATGGTGGTCTGAGGAGGCCTGTAATACACACAGTGCTCTGGATTATGGTCTGAGGAGTCCTGGAATACACACAGTGCTCTGGACAGTGGTCTGAGGAGGCCTGTAATACACACAGTGATCTGGACAGTGGTCTGAGAGGAGGCCTGTAAAGCACGGTGCTGCTCTAAATGGTCGTTTGAGGAGGCCTGTAATACACACAGTGCTCTGGACAGTTGTCTGAGGAGGCCTTTAATACACACAGTGCTCCTGATGGTGGTCTGAGGAGGCCTATAACACACACAGTGCTCTGGATGATGGTTTGAGGAGGCCTGTAATACACACAGTGCTCTGGACAGTGGTCTGAGGAGGCCTGTAATAAACACAGTGCTCTGGATAATGGTTTGAGGAGGCCTGTAATACACACAGTGCTCTGTATGGTCGTTTGAGGAGGCCTGTAATACACACAGTGCTCTGGACGGTGGTCTGTGGAGACCTATAATACACACAGTGCTTTGGACAGTGGTCTGAGGAGGCCTGTAATACACACAGTGCTCTGGATGATGGTCTGAGGAGGCCTGTAATACACAGAGTGCTCTGGACAGTGGTCTGAGGAGGCTTGTAATACACACAGTGCTCTGAATGGTAATTTGAGGAGGCCTGTATTCCACACAGTGCTCTGGACTGTGGTCTGAGGAGACCTGTAATACACACAGGGCTCTGGACAGAGGTCTGAGGAGGCCTGTAATACACACAGTGCTCTGGCCGGTGGTCTGAGGAGGCCTGTAATACACACAGTGCTCTGGATGATGGTCTGTGGAGGCCTGTAATACACATAGTGCTTTTGACAGTGGTCTGAGGAGGCCTGTAATACACACAGTGCTCTGGACGGTGGTCTGAGGAGGCCTGTAATACACATAGTGCTCTAGATAGTGGTCTGAGGAGGCCTGTAATACACACAGTGCTCTGGAGAGTGGTCTGAGAGGAGGCCTGTAATGCACAGTGCTGCTCTAAATGGTCGTTTGAGGAGGCCTGTAATAAACACAGTGCTCTGGACAGTTGTCTGAGGAGGCCTGTAATACACACAGTGCTCCAGATGGTGGTCTGAGGAGGACTATAATACACACAGTGCTCTGGATGATGGTCTGAGGAGGCCTGTAATACACACAGTGCTCTGGCCGGTGGTCTGAGGAGGCCTGTAATACACACAGTGCTCTGGATGATGGTCTGTGGAGGCCTGTAATACACATAGTGCTTTTGACAGTGGTCTGAGGAGGTCTGTAATACACACAGTGCTCTGGACGGTCGTCTGAGGAGGCCTGTAATACACATAGTGCTCTAGATAGTGGTCTGAGGAGGCCTGCAATACACACAGTGCTCTGGACAGTGGTCTGAGAGGAGGCCTGTAAAGCACAGTGCTGCTCTAAATGGTTGTTTGAGGAGGCCTGTAATAAACACAGTGCTCTGGACAGTTGTCTGAGGAGGCCTGTAATACACACAGTGCTCCAGATGGTGGTCTGAGGAGGCCTATAATACACACAGTGCTCTGGATGATGGTCTGAGGAGGCCTGTAACACACACAGTGCTCTGGCCGGTGGTCTGAGCAGGCCTGTAATACACACAGTGCCCTGGATGATGGTCTGTGGAGGCCTGTAATACACATAGTGCTTTTGACAGTGGTCTGAGGAGGTCTGTAATACACACAGTGCTCTGGACGGTCGTCTGAGGAGGCCTGTAATACACATAGTGCTCTAGATAGTGGTCTGAGGAGGCCTGCAATACACACAGTGCTCTGGACAGTGGTCTGAGAGGAGGCCTGTAAAGCACAGTGCTGCTCTAAATGGTTGTTTGAGGAGGCCTGTAATACACACAGTGTTCTGGACAGTTGTCTGAGGAGGCCTTTAATACACACAGTGCTCCTGATGGTGGTCTGAGGAGGCCTATAATACACACAGTGCTCTGGATGATGGTTTGAGGAGGCCTGTAATACACACAGTGCTCTGGACAGTGGTCTGAGGAGGCCTGTAATAAACACAGTGCTCTGGATGATGGTTTGAGGAGGCCTGTAATACACACAGCGCTCTGAACAGTTGTCTGAGGAGGCCTGTAATACACACAGTGCTTCGGATGGTGGTCTGAGGAGGCCTGTAATACACACAGTGCTCTGGATTATGGTCTGAGGAGTCCTGGAATACACACAGTGCTCTGGACAGTGGTCTGAGGAGGCCTGTAATACACACAGTGATCTGGACAGTTGTCTGAGGAGGCCTGTAATACACACAGTGCTCTGGACGGTGGTCTGAGGAGGCCTGTAATACACACAGTGCTCTGTATGGTCGTTTGAGGAGGCCTGTAATACACACAGTGCTCTGGACGGTGGTCTAAGGGGGCCTGCAATACACACAGTGCTCTGGACGGTGGTCTGAGGAGGCATGTATTACACACACTGTGCTCTCAATGGTCATTTGAGGAGGCCTGTAATACACACAGTGCTCTGGACGGTGGTCTGAGGAGACCTGTAATACACACAGTGTTCTGGACTGTGGTCGGAGGAGGCCTGCAATACACACAGTGCTCTAGATGATGGTCTGAGGAGGCCTGTAATACACACAGTGCTCTGGATGATGGTCTGAGGAGGCCTGTGAAACACACAGTGCTCTGGATGATGGTCTGAGGAGGCCTGTAATACACACAGTGCTCTGGACAGTGGTCTGAGTAGGCCTGTAATACACACAGTGCTTTGGATGGTGGTCTGAGGAGGCCTGTAATACACACAGTGCTCTGAATTATGGTCTGAGGAGGCCTGTAATACACACAGTGCTCTGGACAGTGGTCTGAGCAGGCCTGCAATACACACAGTGCTCTGGATGGTGGTCTGAGGAGGCCTGTAATACACACACTGTGCTCTAAATGGTCGTTTGAGAAGGCCTCTATTACAGACAGTGCTCTGGACGGTGGTCTGAGGAAACCTGTAATACACACAGTGCTCTGGATGGTGGTCTGAGGAGGCCTGCAATACACACAGTGCTCTGGACGGTGGTCTGAGGAGGCCTGTAATACTCACTCAGTGCTCTGGATGATGGTCTGGGGAGGCCTGTAATACACATAGTGCTCTGGAAAGGGGACTGAGGATGCCTGTGATATACACAGTGCTCTGGATGATGGTCTGAGGAGGCTTATAATACACACAGTGCTCTGGACAGTGGTCTGAGAGGAGGCCTGTAATGCACAGTGCTGCTCTGAATGGTCGTTTGAGGAGGCCTGTGATACACACAGTGCTCTGGACGGTGGTCTGAGGAGACCTGTAATACCCACAGTGCTATGGATGGTGGTCTGAGGAGGCCCGTAATACACATAGTGCTCTAGATAGTGGTCTGAGGAGGCCTGTAATAATCACAGTGCTCTGGACAGTGGTCTGAGAGGAGGCCTGTAATGCACAGTGCTGCTCTAAATGGTCGTTTGAGGAGCCCTTTAACACACACATTGCTCCAGATGGTGGTCTGAGGAGGCCTATAATACACACAGTGCTCTGGATGATGGTCTGAGGAGGCCTGTAATACACACAGTGCTCTGGCCGGTGATCTGAGGAGGCCTGTAATACACACAGTGCTCTGGAGGGTGGTCTGAGGAGACCTGTAATACACACAGTGCTCTGGACGGTGGTCTAAGGGGGCCTGCAATACACACAGTGCTCTGGACGGTTGTCTGAGGAGGCATGTATTACACACATTGTGCTCTCAATGGTCATTTGAGGAGGCCTGTAATACACACAGTGCTCTGGATGGTGGTCTGAGGAGACCTGTAATACACACAATGTTCTGGACTGTGGTCTGAGGAGGCCTGTAATACACACACAGTGCTCTGGATGATGGTCTGAGGAGGCCTGTAATACACACAGTGCTCTGGATGATGGTCTGAGGAGGCCTGTGATACACACAGTGCTCTGGATGATGGTCTGAGGAGGCCTGCAATACACACAGTGCTCTGGACAGTGGTCTGAGTAGGCCTGTAATAGACACAGTGCTCTGGATGGTGGTCTGAGGAGGCCTGTAATACACACAGTGCTCTGGATTATGGTCTGAGGAGGCCTGTAATACACACAGTGCTCTGGACAGTGGTCTGAGGAGGCCTGCAATACACACAGTGCTCTGGACGGTGGTCTGAGGAGGCCTGTAATACACACACTGTGCTCTCAATAGTCGTTTGAGAAGGCCTCTAATACACACAGTGCTCTGGACGGTGGTCTGAGGAGACCTGTAATACACACAGTGCTCTGGATGGTGGTCTGAGGAGGCCTGCAATACACACAGTGCTCTGGACGGTGGTCTGAGGAGGCCTGTAATACTCACTCAGTGCTCTGGATGATGGTCTGGGGAGGCCTGTAATACACATAGTGCTCTGGACGGGGGTCTGAGGAGGCCTGTGATATACACAGTGCTCTGGATGATGGTCTGAGGAGGCCTGTAATACACACAGTGCTCTGGACAGTGGTCTGAGAGGTGGCCTGTAATGCACAGTGCTGCTCTGAATGGTCGTTTGAGGAGGCCTGTGATACACACAGTGCTCTGGACGGTGGTCTGAGGAGGCCTGTAATACACACAGTGCTCTGAATGGTCGTTTGAGGAGGCCTGCAATACACACAGTGCTCTGGATGGTGGTCTGAGGAGACCTGTAATACCCATAGTGCTATGAACGGTGGTCTGAGGAGGCCTGCAATACACACAGTGCTCTGGGTTGTGGTCTGAGGATGCCTGTAATACACACACAGTGCTCTGGATAATTGTCTGAGGAGGCCTGTAATACACACAGTGCTCTGAATGGTAATTTGAGGAGGCCTGTATTACACACAGTGCTCTGGACTGTGGTCTGAGGAGACCTGTAATACACACAGTGCTCCGGACAGTGGTCTGAGGAGGCCTGTAATACACACCGTGCTCTGGCCGTTGTTCTGAGGAGGCCTGTAATACACACAGTGCTCTGGATGATGGTCTGTGGAGGCCTGTAATACACATAGTGCTTTTGACAGTGGTCTGAGGAGTCCTGTAATACACACAATGCTCTGGACGGTGGTCTGAGGAGGCCTGTAATACACATAGTGCTCTAGATAGTGGTCTGAAAAGGCCTGTAATACACACAATGCTCTGGACGGTGGTCTGAGGAGGCCTGTAATACACACAGTGCTCTGGGCGGTGGTCTGAGGAGGCCTGCAATACCCACAGTGCTCTGGACGGTTGTCTGAGGAGGCCTGTAATACACACAGTGCTCCAGATGGTGGTCTGAGGAGGCCTATAATACACACAGTGCTCTGAATGATGATCTGAGGAGGCCTGTAATACACACAGTGCTCTGGACAGTGGTCTGAGGAGGCCTGTAATACACACACAGTGCTCTGGATGATCGTTTGAGGAGGCCTGTGATACACACAGTGCTCTGGACGGTGGTCTTAGGAGGCCTGTAATACACACAGTGCTCTGAATGGTCGTTTGAGGAGGCCTGCAATACACACAGTGCTCTGAACGGTGGTCTGAGGAGACCTGTAATACCCACAGTGCTATGGACGGTGGTCTGAGGAGGCCTGCAATACACACAGTGCTCTGGGTGGTGGTCTGAGGATGCCTGTAATACACACACAGTGCTCTGGATAATTGTCTGAGGAGGCCTGTAATACACACAGTGCTCTGGACGGTGGTGTGAGGAGGTCTGTAATACACACAGTGCTCTGGACAGTGGTCTAAGAGGAGGCCTGTAATGCACAGTGCTGCTCTGAATGGTTGTTTGAGGAGGCCTGTGAATACACACAGTGCTCTGAATGGTCGTTTGAGGAGGCCTGCAAAACACACAGTGCTCTGCACGGTGGTCTTAGGAGGCCTGTAAAACACACAGTGCTCTGGATGGTGGGCTGAGCAGGCCTGTAATACACACAGTGCTCTGAATGGTCATTTGAGCAGGCCTGTAATACACAAAGTGCTCTGGACGGTGGTGTGAGGAGACCTATAATACACACAGTGCTGTGGACAGTGGTCTGAGGAGGCCATTAATACACACAGTGCTCTGGATGATGGTCTGAGGAGGCCTGTAATACACACAGTGCTCTGGACAGTGATCTGAGGAGGCCTGTAATACACACAGTGCTCTGGGCGGTGGTCTGAGGAGGCCTGCAATACCCACAGTGCTCTGGACGGTTGTCTGAGGAGGCTTGTAATACACACAGTGCTCTGGACGGTGGTCTGAGGAGGTCTGTAATACACACAGTGCTCTGGATGGTGGGCTGAGGAGGACTGTAATACACACAGTGCTCTGAATGGTCATTTGAGGAGGCCTGTAATACACAAAGTGCTCTGGATGGTGGTCTGAGGAGACCTATAATACACACAGTGCTGTGGACAGTGATCTGGAAGGAGGCCTGTAATGCACAGTGCTGCTCTAAATGGTCGTTTGAGGAGGCCTGTAATACACACAGTGCTCTGGACAGTTGTCTGAGGAGTCCTGTAATACACACAGTGCGCCAGATGGTGGTCTGAGTAGGCCTATAATACACACAGTGCTCTGGATGATGGTCTGAGGAGGCCTGTAATAAACACAGTGCTCTGGCCGGTGGTCTGAGGAGGCCTGTAATACACACAGTGCTCTGGATGATGGTCTGTGGAGGCCTGTAATACACATAGTGCTTTTGACAGTGGTCTGAGGAGGTCTGTAATACACACAGTGCTCTGGACGGTGGTCTGAGGAGGCCTGTAATACACATAGTGCTCTAGATAGTGGTCTGAGGAGGCCTGTAATACACACAGTGCTCTGGACAGTGGTCTAAGAGGAGGCCTTTAATGCACAGTGCTGCTCTAAATGGTCGTTTGAGGAGGCCTGTAATACACACAGTGCTCCAGATGGTGGTCTGACGAGACCTATAATACACACAGTGCTCTGGATGATGGTCTAAGGAGGCCTGTAATACACAAAGTGCTCTGGACAGTGGTCTGAGGAGGCCTGTAATACACACACAGTGCTCTGGATGATGGTTTGATGAGGCCTGTAATACACACAGTGCTCTGAACAGTTGTCTGAGGAGGCATGTAATACACACAGTGCTTCGGATGGTGGTCTGAGGAGGCCTGTAATACACACAGTGCTCTGGATTATGGTCTGATGAGTCCTGGAATACACACAGTGCTCTGGACAGTGGTCTGAGGAGGCCTGTAATACACACAGTGCTCTGGACAGTTGTCTGAGGAGGCCTGTAATACACACAGTGCTCTGGACGGTGGTCTGAGGAGGCCTGTAATACACACAGTGCTCTGTATGGTCGTTTGAGGAGGCCTGTAATACACACAGTGCTCTGGACGGTGGTCTGAGGAGACCTGTAATACACACAGTGCTCTGGACGGTGGTCTAAGGGGGCCTGCAATACACACAGTGCTCTGGACGGTGGTCTGAGGAGGCATGTAATACACACACTGTGCTCTCAATGGTCATTTGAGGAGGCCTGTAATACACACAGTGCTCTGGACGGTGGTCTGAGGAGACCTATAATACACACAGTGTTCTGGACTGTGGTCTGAGGAGGCCTGTAATACACACACAGTGCTCTGGATGATGGTCTGAGGAGGCCTGTAATACACACAGTGCTCTGGATGATGGTCTGAGGAGGCCTGTGATACACACAGTGCTCTGGATGATGGTCTGAGGAGGCCTGTAATAAACATAGTGCTCTGGACAGTGGTCTGAGTAGGCCTGTAATACACACAGTGTTCTGGACGGTGGTCTGAGGAGGTCTGTAATACACACAGTGCTCTGGACGGTGGTCTGAGGAGGCCTGCAATACACACACTGCTCTGGACAGTGGTCTGAAGAGGCCTGTAATACCCACAGTGCTCTGGATAGTGGCCTGAGGAGGCCTGCAATACACACAGTGCTCTGGATGATGGTCTGAGGAGGCCTGTAATACACACAGTGCTCTGGACAATGGTCTGAGAGGAGGCCTGTAATGCACAGTGCTGCTCTGAATGGTCGTTTGAGGTGGCCTGTGATACACACAGTGCTCTGGACGGTGGTCTAAGGAGGCCTGTAATACACACAGTGCTCTGAATGGTCATTTGAGGAGGCCTGTAATACACAAAGTGCTCTGGACGGTGGTCTGAGGAGACCTGTGATACACACAGTGCTCTTGACGGTGGTCTGAGGAGGCCTGTAATACACACAGTGCTCTGAATGGTCGTTTGAGGAGGCCTGCAATACACACAGTGCTCTGGACGGTGGTCTGAGGAGGCCTGTAATACACACAGTGCTCTGGACGGTGGTCTGAGGAGGCCTGTAATACACATAGTGCTCTGGATGGTGGGCTGAGGAGGCCTGTAATACACACAGTGCTGTGAATGGTCATTTGAGCAGGCCTGTAATACACAAAGTGCTCTGGACGGTGGTCTGAGGAGGCCTGCAATACAAACAGTGCTCTGGACGGTTGTCTGAGGAGGCTTGTAATACACACAGTGCTCTGGACTGTGGTCTGAGGAGACCTATAATACACACAGTGCTCTGGACGGTGGTCTGAGGAGGCTTGTAATACACATAGTGCTCTGGATGGTGGGCTGAGGAGGCCTGTAATACACACAGTGCTCTGAATGGTCATTTGAGTAGGCCTGTAATACACAAAGTGCTCTGGACGGTGGTCTGAGGAGGCCTGCAATACAAACAGTGCTCTGGACGGTTGTCTGAGGAGGCTTGTAATACACACAGTGCTCTGGACTGTGGTCTGAGGAGACCTATAATACACACAGTGCTGTGGACAGTGGTCTGAGGAGGCCTGTAATACACACAGTGCTCTGGGCGGTGGTCTGAGGAGGCCTGCAATACAAACGGTGCTCTGGACGGTTGTCTGAGGAGGCTTGTAATACACACAGTGCTCTGGACTGTGGTCTGAGGAGGCTTGTAATACATACAGTGCTCTGGACGGTGCTCTGAGGAGGTCTCTAATACACACAGTGCTCTGGATGGTGGGCTGAGGAGGCCTGTAATACAAACAGTGCTCTGAATGGTCATTTGAGGAGGCCTGTAATACACAAAGTGCTCTGGATGGTGGTCTGAGGAGACCTATAATACACACAGTGCTGTGGACAGTGGTCTGAGAGGAGGCCTGTAATGCACAGTGCTGCTCTAAATGGTCGTTTGAGGAGGCCTATAATACACACAGTGCTCTGGACAGTTGTCTGAGGAAGACTGTAATACACACAGTGCGCCAGTTGGTGGTCTGAGGAGGCCTATAATACACACAGTGCGCTGGATGATGGTCTGAGGAGGCCTGTAATACACACAGTGCTCTTGCCGGTGGTCTGAGGAGGCCTGTAATACACACAGTGCTCTGGATGATGGTCTGTGGAGGCCTGTAATACACATAGTGCTTTTGACAGTGGTCTGAGGAGGTCTGTAATACACACAGTGCTCTGGACGGTGGTCTGAGGAGGCCTGTAATACACATAGTGCGCTAGATAATGGTCTGAGGAGGCCTGTAATACACACAGTGCTCTGGATAGTTGTCTGAGGAGGCCTGTAATACACACAGTGCTCCAGATGGTGGTCTGAGGAGGCCTATAATACACACAGTGCTCTGGATGATGGTCTGAGGAGGCCTGTAATACACACAGTACTATGAACAGTTGTCTGAGGCGGCCTGTAATACACACAGTGCTTCGGATGGTGGTCTGAGGAGGCCTGTAATACACACAGTGCTCTGGATTATGGTCTGAGGAGTCCTGGAATACACACAGTGCTCTGGACAGTGGTCTGAGGAGGCCTGTAATACACACACTGCTCGGAACAGTTGTCTGAGGAGGCCTGTAATACACACAGTGCTCTGGACGGTGGTCTGAGGAGGCCTGTAATACACACAGTGCTCTGTATGGTCGTTTTAGGAGGCCTGTAATACACACAGTGCTCTGGACGGTGGTCTGAGGAGACCTGTAATACACACAGTGCTCTGGACGGTGGTCTAAGGGGGCCTGCAATACACACAGTGCTCTGGACGGTGGTCTGAGGAGGCATGTAATACACACACTGTGCTCTCAATGGTCATTTGAGGAGGCCTGTAATACACACAGTGCTCTGGACGGTGGTCTGAGGAGACCTGTAATACACACAGTGTTCTGGACTGTGGTCTGAGGAGGCCTGCAATACACACACAGTGCTCTGGATGATGGTCTGAGGAGGCCTGTGATACACACAGTGCTCTGGATGATGGTCTGAGGAGGCCTGTAATACACACAGTGCTCTGGACAGTGGTCTGAGTAGGCCTGTAATACACACAGTGCTCTGGACGGTGGTCTGAGGAGGTCTGTAATACACACAGTGCTCTGGACGGTGGTCTGAGGAGGCCTGTAATACACACAGTGCTCTGGACGGTGGTCTGAGGAGGCCTGCAATACAGACAGTGCTCTGAATGGTCGTTTGAGGAGGCCTGCAATACACACAGTGCTCTGGACGGTGGTCTGAGGAGGCTTGTAATACACACAGTGCTCTGGACGGTAGTCTGAGGAGGCCTGTAATACACAGTGCTCTGGATGGTTGTCTGAGGAGGCCTGTAATACACACAGTGCCCTGGACGATTTTCTGAGGAGGCCTGTAATACACACAGTGCTCTGGAGAGTTGTCTGAGGAGGCCTGTAATACACACAGTGCTCTGGACGGTGGTCTAAGGAGGCCTGTAATACTCACAGTACTCTGGATGGTGGTCTGAGGAGGCCTGCAATACACACAGTGCTCTGGACGGTGGTCTGAGGAGGCCTGGAATACACACAGTGCTCTGGACGGTGGTCTGAGGAGGCCTGTAATACACACGTTGCTCTGGATGATGGTCTGAGAGGGCTGTAATGCTGCACAGTGCTGGATGGTGGTCTGAGAGAAATTGTCATTATTCTGAGATTCTGATGTACCTTAAGTTCCAAATCATAATAGTAACAAATTAAATTATAACAAAATGAATTACCCAATTTAGAAAATGAATTAAAAAATGAATTTGAAATGGAAACATATTGCAATAAAAACAGTGAGGCATACAAGTGAAATATTATGATGGTTCCTGCTTAGGCTAGAATAAAAAATAAAGGATAGAATAAAATAAAACAGAATAGAATATAAATTAACAGAACAGAGAATAGAATAGAACAGAATAGAACTGAAAATAAAAGAAGAAAATAGAATAGAAAATAAAATAATAGAATAGAAAAAAATAGAATAGAATGTTATATTATATTCTGTGTTATTCTGAGATATTCCTTTATTTTATTTTATTTCATATTCTATACTGTTTTATTCTATACATATTTTAAATTTTTTATTCTATTCTTTTCTATTATATTCTATTACTTTATTTTCTATTCTATTCTATTCTATTCTATTCTATTCTATTCTATTCAGCAGTCTAAGAATCATCATCTTATTTCAATTTTACACCTTACTATATGTATTGTAATGTTTCCATTTCTGTAAATTATAAACAAATATATACCGCGCTGTCTCAAAAAAAAAACAAAAAAACTAAAGCAGCCAGCACAGGAGTGGATAAAGTTGCAAAAATGACAAATTGGGTGAAATGTGCAGCGCTTATGTGATCATATAAACCATAACAAATAATATGAGTACAAAAAACGTGAATAATTAATGATGTGCTCAAAAATACTCCAAGCAGTCCTCTATTATGACATGTGATGTCTATAAACAGAGGAACTTGGATGTGTGATGTCCAAAAAAGAAAAAAGTCAGTGACAAGATTCAATCATGTGTGATCATAATCCTCAACCACATGTGGATATAATATAGTGACAGTCTTTAACTTCAAATATGTATGATGTAATAACAGTTAATAGTAGATCCACCACCAAAGACACCAGAAGCTGCTTACCAGAGGGATTGAACTCAAATAGGTGTACACCTAGTGAGTCAATCAAGCTTTGTGGTATAATATACCAAGGGGATCAGATGCTCTATCCAGATATGACCTCCAGATGGACCTCCGAACAGGTGTAAGGTATGGATGGACTCAGTAGATATAGGGAGTCAGCCCCATCATTAAAAGAATGAGGAAGGCATATAATGTAACTCCGTATGGAAATTTTAATACATAAAGATCTCGGGATTCGAACCGGCGACCCTTTTGCTGCTGGGTGGGAGTGCAGGCCACTACACCACTGCCCATGTTCAGGCTAGACCAATGTTTGGATGTATTATATTGTTTTTCATTTTTGCTGCCAGAAGGGTGATACCTTGTGACTTAGTGTATTAATATACATGTCCTTATGACAAACGGCGCCATGTTGTAGGTTATATACACCGCACATTGTGCCGTTTTAAGCCATATCTGCCCTTATATGTCCCCGAGAATAGTGGTGCCATGTTTTTGGCTGTTTAAACCAGTCACTGTTCCACATGATGTCACATCCTCTTTCACATGTTAAAATGAGGCATGGAACTCTTGGAACTCTTGTCTGGGTGCCATTTTGGCAGAACCAGGATGTAATCCTCCTCTACATATGAAAACGAGGCTTGGAATGCAAGCCCGGGCGCCATTTTGGAGGAACCAGGAAGTAATCTCCATAATTTGCACTTTCAATCAGACGGACCCGCCACATGTTATGGGGGTAACCAGTATCTATAAATACTCAGCCAGTACAGTAGTCCAGCACCCCAGATGATGACTTCTAAGTCGAAACGCATCGGGAGGATATGCTCAGACCACTGTCTTCTTTTATACAAGCGCTTGATTTTACTGCTAAACACATGATTGTATTTCCTTTGCTTTTTATGTATTAAAATTTCCATACGGAGTTACACTATATGCCTTCCTCTTTCTTTTAATGATGGGGCTGACTGCCTATATCTACTGAGTCCATCCATACCTTACACCTTTTTGGAGGTCCATCTGGAGGTCATATCTGGATAGAGCATCTGATCCCCTTGGTATATTATACCACAAAGCTTGATTGACTCACTAGGTGTACACCTATTTGAGTTCAATCCCTCTGGTAAGCAGCTTCTGGTGTCTTTGGTGGTGGACCTACTATTAACTGTTATTACATCATACATATTTGAAGTTAAAGACACTGTCACTATATTATATTCACATGTGGTCGAGGATTATCATCACACATGATTGAAGCTTGTCACTGACTTTTTTCTTTTTTGGACATCACACATCCAAGTGCCTCTGTTTATAGACATCATAGTATTTTTGAGCACATCTTTTATTATTCACGTTTTTTCTACTCATATTATTTGTTATGGTTTATATGATCACATAAGCGCTGCACATTTCACCCAATTTGTCATTTTTGCAACTTTATCCACTCCTGTGCTGGCTGCTTTAGTTTTTTTGGGGTTTTTTTGAGACAGCGCGGTATATATTTGTTTATAATTTACAGAAATGGAAACATTACAATACATATAGTAAGGTGTAAAAGTGAAATAAGATGATGATTCTTGGGCTGCTTAATAGAATAGAATAGAATAGAATAGAATAGAATAGAATAGAATAGAAAATAAAGTAATAGAAAAGAATAGAATAAAAAAAAATAAAATTAAATTAAAATATGTATAGAATAAAACAGAATAGAATATGAAATAAAATAAAATAAAGGAATAAATCAGAATAACACAGAATATAATATACTATTCTATTCTATTTTATTCTATTTTTTTCTATTCTTTTATTTTATTTTCTATTCTATTTTCTTCTTTTATTTTCAGTTCTATTCTGTTCCATTCTATTCTCTGTTCTGTTACATTAGCTTTCTATTCTACTCTATTCTGTTTTATTTTATTCTATCCTTTATTTTTTATTCTAGCCTAAGCAGGAACCATCATAATAACTTAACTTGTATGCCTTACTGTTTTTATTGCAATATATTTCCATTTCAAATTCATTTTTTAATTCATTTTCTAATTCGGATAATTCGTTTTGCTATAATTTAATTTGTTACTATTATGATTTGGAACTTAAGGTACATCAGAATCTCAGAATAATGACAATTTCTCTCAGACCACCATCCAGCACTGTGCAGCATTACAGCCCTCTCAGACCATCATCCAGAGCACTGTGTGTATTACAGGCCTCCTCAGACCACTGTCCAGAGCACTGTGTGTATTCCAGGCCTCCTCAGACCACCGTCCAGACCACTGTGTGTATTGCAGGCCTCCTCAGACCACCGTCCAGAGTACTGTGTGTATTACAGGCCTCCTCAGACCACCTTTCAGAGCACTGTGTGTATTACAGGCCTCCTCAGACAACTGTCCAGAGCACTATGTGTATTACAGGCCTCCTCAGACCACCGTCCAGGGCACTGTGTGTATTACAGGCCTCCTCAGACAACCGTCCAGTGCACTGTGTGTATTACAGGCCTCCTCAGACCACCGTCCAGAGTACTGTGTGTATTACAGGCCTCCTCAAACTACAGTCCAGAACACTGTGTGTATTACAGGTCTCCTCAGACCATCATCCAGAGCACTGTGTGTATTACAGGCCTCCTCATACCACTGTCCAGAGCACTGTGTGTATTGCAGGCCTCCTCAAACAACCATTCAAATCACTGTGTGTATTACAGGCCTCCTCAGGCCATCATCCAGAGAACTGTGTGTATTACAGGCCTCCTCAAACGGCCATTCAGAGCAGCACTGTGCATTACAGGCCTCCTCTCAGACCACTGTCCAGAGCACTGTGTGCATTACAGGCCTCCTCAGACCACCGTCCAGAGCACTGTGTGTATTACAGGCCTACTCAGACCACCGTCCAGAGCACAGTGTGTATTACAAGACTCTTCAGACCACTGTTCAGAGCACTGTGTGTATTACAGGCCCCCTCAGACCACTGTCCAGAGCACTGTGTGTATTACAAGCCTCCTCAGACAACTGTTCAGAGCACTGTGTGTATTACAGGCCTCCTCAGACCACCGTCGAGAGCATTGTGTGTATTACAGGTCTCCTCAGACCACCGTCCAGAGCACTGTGTGTATTACTGGCCTCAGACAACTGTCCAGAGCACTGTGTGTATTACAGGCCTCCTCAGACCACTGTCCAGAGCACTGTGTGTATTACAGGCCTTCTCAGACCATCATCTAGAGCACTGTGTGTATTACAGTCCTCCTCAGACCACCGTCCAGAGCCCTGTGAGTATTGCAGGCCTCCTTAAATGACCATTAAGAGCACTGTGTGTATTACAGGCCTCTTCAGACCACCATCCAGAGCACTGTGTGTATTACAGGCCCCCTCAAACGGCCATTCAGAGCAGCACTGTGCATTACAGGCCTCCTCTCAGACCACTGTCCAGAGCACTGTGTGTATCACAGGCCTCCTCAGACCACCATCCAGAACACTGTGTGTATTACAAGCCTCCTCAGACCACTGTTCAGAGCACTGTGTGTATGACAGGCCTCCTCAGACCACCGTCCAGAGCACTGTGTGTATTACAGGTCTCCTCAGGCCACCATCCAGAGCAGTGTGTGTATTACAGGCCTTTTCAGACAACTGTCCAGAGCACTGTGTGTATTACAGGCCTCCTCAGACCACTGTCCAGAGCACTGTGTGTATTACGGGCCTCCTCAGACAACTGTACAGAGCACTGTGTGTATTACAGGCCTTCTCAGACCACTGTCCAGAGCACTGTGTGTATTACAGGCCTCCTCAGACAATCATCCAGAGCAATGTGTGCATTACAGGCCTTCTCAGACCACCGTCTAGAGCACTGTGTGTATTACAGTCCTCCTCAGACAACTGTCCAGAGCACTGTGTGTATTACAGGCCTCCTCAGACCATCTTCCAGCGGACTGTGTGTATTACAGGCCTCCTCAGACAATTATCCAGAGCACTGTGTGTGTATTACAGGCCTCCTCAGACCACCCTCTAGAGCACTGTGTGTATTGCAGGCCTCCTCAGACCACCGTTCAGAGCACTGTGGGTATTACAGGTCTCCTCAGACCACCATCCAGAGCACTGTGTGTATTACAGGACTCCTCAAATGACCGTTCAGAGCACTGTGTGTATTACAGGCCTCCTTAGACCACCGTCCGCAGCACTGTGCATTACAGGCCTCCTCTCAGACCATTTTGAAGAGCACTGTGTGTATTACAGGCCTCTTCAGACCATCATCTAGAGCACTGTGTGTTTTACAGGCCTCCTCACACCACTGTCCAGAGCACTGTGTGTATTACAGGCCTCCTCAGACAATTATCCAGAGCACTGTGTATGTATTACAGGCATCCTCAGACCACCATCCAGAGCACTGTGTGTATTGCAGGCCTCCTCAGACCACCGTCCAGAGCACTGTGGGTATTACAGGTCTCCTCAGACCACCGTCCAGAGCACTGTGTTTATTACAGGCCTCCTCAGACAACTGTCCAGAGCACTGTGTGTATTACAGGCCTTCTCAGACCATTGTCCAGAGCACTGTGTGTATTACAGGCCCCCTCAGACCATCATCCAGAGCACCGTGTGTATTACAGACCTCCTCAGACCACCATCCAGAGCACTGTGTGTATTACAGGCCTCCTCACACAACTGTCCAGAGCACTGTGTGTATTACAGGCCTCCTCAGACCACCGTCCAGAGCATTGTGTGTATTACAGGCCTCCACAGACCACTGTCCAGAGCACTGTGTGCATTACAGGCCTCCTCAGACCATCATCCAGAGCACTGTGTGTATTACAGGTCTCCTCAGACCACCATTCAGAGCAGTATGTGTATTGCAGGCCTCCTCAGACAACCATCCAGAGCACTGTGTGTATTACAGGCCTCCTCAGACAACTGTCCAGAGCACCGTGTATCTCAGGCCTCCTCTCAGACCATTGTGAAGAGCACTGTGTGTATTACAGGCCTTTTCAGACAACTGTCCAGAGCACTGTGTGTATTACAGGCCTCCTCAGACTACCGTCCAGAGCACTGTGTGTATTACAGGCCTCCTCAGACAACTATCCAGAGCACCGTGTATCACAGGCCTCCTCAAACGACCATTCAGAGCAGCACTATGCATTACAGGCCTCCTCTCAGACCATTGTGAAGAGCACTGTGTGTATTACAGGCCTTTTCAGACAACTGTCCAGAGCACTGTGTGTATTACAGGCCTCCTCAGACCACCGTCCAGAGCACTGTGTGTATTACAGGCCTCCTTAGACCACCGTCCAGAGCACCGTGTATCACAGGCCTCCTCAAACGACCATTCAGAGCAGCACTGTGCATTATAGGCCTCCTCTCAGACCATTGTGAAGAGCACTGTGTGTATTACAGGCCTCCTCAGACCATCATCTAGAGCACTGTGTGTATTACAGTCCTCCTCAGACCATTGTCCAGAGCACTGTGTGTATTACAGGCCTCCTCAGACCACTGTCCAGAGCACTGTGTGTATTACAGGCCTCCTCAGACCACCGTCCAGAGCAGTGTGTGTATTACAGGCCTTTTCAGACAACTATCCAGAGCACTGTGTGTATTACAGGCCTCCTCAGACCACTGTCCAGAGCACTGTGTGTATTACAGGCCTCCTCAGACAACTTTCCAGAGCACTGTGTGTATTACAGGCCTTCTCAGACCACTGTCCAGAGCACTGTGTGTATTACAGGCCTCCTCAGACAATCATCCAGAGCAATGTGTGCATTACAGGCCTTCCCAGACCACCGTCTAGAGCACTGTGTGTATTACAGTCCTCCTCAGACAACTGTCCAGAGCACTGTGTGTATTACAGGCCTCCTCAGACCATCTTCCAGAGGACTGTGTGTATTACAGGCCTCCTCAGACAATTATCCAGAGCACTGTGTGTGTATTACAGGCCTCCTCAGACCACCCTCTAGAGCACTGTGTGTATTGCAGGCCTCCTCAGACCACCGTTCAGAGCACTGTGGGTATTACAGGTCTCCTCAGACCACCATCCAGAGCACTGTGTGTATTACAGGCCTCTTCAAATGACCGTTCAGAGCACTGTGTGTATTACAGGCCTCCTTAGACCACCGTCCAGAGCACCGTGTATCACAGGCCTCCCCTCCTCAAACGACCATTCAGAGCAGCACTGTGCATTACAGGCCTCCTCTCAGACCATTTTGAAGAGCACTGTGTGTATTACAAGCCTCTTCAGACCATCATCTAGAGCACTGTGTGTTTTACAGGCCTCCTCAGATCACTGTCCAGAGCACTGTGTGTATTACAGGCCTTCTTTAGACCACTGTCCAGAGCACTGTGTGTATTACAGGCCTCCTCAGACCATCATCCAGAGCACTGTGTGTATTACAGGCCTCCTCAGACCACCGTCCAGAGCACTGTGCGTATTACAGTCCTCTTCAGACAATTGTCCAGAGCACTGTGTGTTCAGGTCTCCTCAGACCACCGTACAGAGCACTTTGTGAATTACAGGCCTCCTCAAACGACCATTCAGAGCACTGTGTGTATTACAGGCCTCCTCACACAACCGTCCAGAGCACTGTGTGTATTACAGGCCTCCTCAGACCACCGTCCAGAGCACTGTGTGTATTACAGGCCTCCTCAGACCACTGTCCAGAGCACTGTGTGTATTACAGGCCTCTTCAGACCACTGTCCAGAGCACTGTGTGTATTACATGCCTCCTCAGACCATAATCCAGAGCACTGTGTGTATTACAGGCCTCCTCAGACCATCATCCAGAGCACTGTGTGTATTACAGGCCTCCTCATACCACCATCCAGAGCACTGTGTGCATTACAGGCCTCCTCAGACCATCATCCAGAGCACTGTGTGTATTACAGGCCTCCTCAGACCACCATCCAGAGCACTATGTGTATTACAGGCCTCCTCAGACAACCGTCCATTGCACTGTGTATATTACAGGCCTCCTCAGACCACTGTCCAGAGCACTGTGTGTATTACAGTCCTCTTCAGACCACTGTCCAGAGCACTGTGTGTATTACATGCCTCCTCAGACCATAATCCAGAGCACTGTGTGTATTACAGGCCTCCTCAGACCATCATCCAGAGCACTGTGTGTATTACAGGCCTCCTCATACCACCGTCCAGAGCACTGTGTGTATTACTGGCCTCTTCAGACCACCGTCCAGAGCACTGTGTGTATTACAGGCCTCCTCAGACCACCGTCCAGAGCACTGTGTGTATTACAGGCCTCCTCAGACCACTGTCCAGAGCATCACCTTTATCCTCGGCTTCTTTAGCAAAGCAGTGGTCATCTTGGAGGTGTGTTTGGTGTCCATGGAATACTGCCCTGCGGCCCAGTCTCCGAAGTCTCTTGGAAGTGTGTTTGGGGTCCTTGGAATACTGCCCTGCGGCCCAGTCTCCGCAGGGAGGGGATCATGCTCTGTTTCAGTATGTCACAGTACCTGTTGGCATTCATGTTTCCCTCAGTGAACTGTAGCTCCCCAGTGCCAGCAGCACTTATGCAGCCCCAGACCATGACACTCCCACCACCATGCTTGACTGTAGGCAAGACACACTTGTCTTTGTGCTCCTGGTTGCTGCCACACACACTTGACACCATCTGAACCAAATAAGTTTATCTTGGTCTCACCAGAACACAGGACATGGTTCCAGTAATCCATGTCCTTAGTCGGCTTGTCTTCAGCAAACTGTGGGCTTTCTTGTGCATTATCTTTAGAAGAAGCTTCCTTCTGGGACGACCGCCATGCAGATCAATTTAAAGCACTGTTTGGTGTATAGTCTGAGCACTGACAGGCTGACCCCCCATCCCTTCATCCTATGCACCAATGCTGGCAGCACTCATACGTCTATTTCCCAAAGACCTCTGGATATGACGCTGAGCACGTGCACTCAACTTCTTTGGTCGACCATTGCGAGGCCTGTTCTGAGTGGAACCTGTCCGGTTAAACTGCTGTATGGTCCTGGCCACCGTGTTGTGGCTCAGTTTCAGGGTCTTGGCAATCTTCTTATAGTCTAGGACATCTTTATGTAGAGCAACAATTCTTTTTTTTCAGTTCTTTGCCATGAGGTGCCATTTTGAACTTCCAGTGACTAGTATGAGAGTGAGAGCGATAACACCAAATTTAACACACCTGCTGCCCGTTCATAGCTGAGATCTTGTAACACTAACAAGTCACATGACACCGGGGAGGGAAAATTGCTAATCGGGCCCAATTTGGACATTTTCACTTGTACTCACTTTTGTTGCCAGCGGTTTAGACATTAATGGTTGTGTGTTGAGTTATTTTGAGGAGGCAGCAAATGTATACTGTTATACAAGCTGTACACTCACTACTTGACATTGTAGCAAAGTGTCATTTCTTCAGTGTTGTCACACGAAAAGATATAATAAAATATTTACAAAAATGTGAGGGGTGTACTCACTTTTGTGAAATACTGTATATCCCCTTGTGAACGCTTAGTTTATTGTATAATTAATTCCTTCCACTGTTTTCCCTTAGCTATTACTTTTCTGCTATTCCTTATTTTTATTTTTACATTTTCACATAATTTTTTTCCCATTAACTTTTATTGGTTTCAAAGATATGTAGTACAAACAGAGTACAAAGGTACATAGAAAAGTACAAGAGTTCAAAAGTAAACAAAAGTGAAACATAGGATTAGGTACTTTTAGTTTAGCATGAGTATAATCATCAGTAACATGAAGAGAAGATACATTTGGCTTGCTGTAGTCCAGCCAGTCCACATTTTTCATTGCTCTTCAAAGATTGTTCTAGTGCCTCGTATGTTAGCAAGTATAGCCTCGTGCCTATGGTGTAGTCCTATGATCTCAAAAGATTCTGACAGGTTTGGTACTTTTTCAGATTTCCAGCTCCTTGCTATAGAGCAGTCTGGCTTATAAAATGTGGGTAACCATAATGTGGCAAGAGGGAGGAAATGTATCTATGCCAAGATTAAGAATCACAAGACCAGAGTCTGGTAGCGTAAGGATACCCGTGATACCAGAGATGAACCAAAAAACACTCTGCCAGAAGCCAGTGAGATGCTTGCAAGTCCAAAACATATGCAAGAGATGGCCAGTACGCCCGCAACCTCTTCAACAGAGTGGGGGGGGGGTAGAAGGAATTTAGAGATACGTTGAGGGGTAAGATACCACTGTAGTGCAATTTTTTTTGGGATAACTCCCAATGGTTGACACAGCTTTATAAATGTAATTGAGTGCAAAGCTCCTTTGAGCAGGAGTGTGAGGCCTATCAATATCTATTTCCCATTTTTGGTAAGGGGACAATTTTTTAAAGGTAAGCTTATCTTGTAAGATTGTAGATCTTGTAGATTGTATATTGTAAAATGGATATAACTTTAGAGGGGGTTGGATTTGACTTAAGACATTTCCAGGCTGTAGAATGAAAGGAGGGTAAATGTTTCTAGATAGAACTGAGATAGTGGGAAATTTGGAGGTATTGGTAGTAGTCTGAGAGTGCAAGGCCAAACACTCTGACTAGCTCCTCAAACAATTGAATCTGGTCATTAGAGTAGAGATCTGTGATTAGGGTGATTTCACTACGTTGCCAGTGCACAAGGGAGATGTTTGGAATTACATTCTCTAAGATATTAATAGGTAGAGGGATAATGGTTTATGTGGAGAGAGAGCAATGAACTTTCTTTAATGCTCTCCATGTCATTAGTGAGGCTAGCATTGTAGGTGGGGATTGGTGTAGGGGATAAGGTTGTAGAGCATCTGTCAGGAGGAAAGAATGAAGCTCCCAACAGGGGCTAAAATATGTCACTGTTTCCCACCAGAAAGTGTCAGGGGAGGAAGAAATCCAGTGCTTGAGTTGTGTAAGCAAAGATAAGTGGAAATAGTTTTGGAAATATATATCTCCCATCCCTCCTGCAGTTCTATGCTTAATAAAAGAGTACAGGAGCATAGGGGGAGTTTGGACTGCCATAGAAATTGTTTCAGTATACTCTGTAAAGCTCTTAGGTGGTTGTTTTAAGAGGGATAGGTAAAAAAAAAATCCAAGGAAAACATAGCATTTTAAGGGAGGCTATACAGTGGGGAAAATAATTTTTTGATCCCCTACAGATTTTGTAAGTTTGCCCACTTACAAAGAAATGAAGGGTCTAACATTTTTATCATAGGTGTGTTTTAAATGATAGAGACAGAATATCAACCAAAAATCCAGAAAAAGCATGATACAAAATGTTATAAATTGAATTGCAGTTCAGTGAGTATTTGATCCCCAAGCAAAACATGACTTAGTACTTGGTGGAGAAACCCTTGTTGGCAATCACAGAGGTAAGACATTTCTTGAAGTTGTTTACCAGGTTTGCACACATCTCAGGAGGGATTTTGGTCCACTCTTCTTTACGGATCTTCTCTAAATCCTTAAAGTTTCTTGGCTGACGCTTGGCAATTTGAAGTTTCAGTTCCTTCTATACATTTTCTATAGCATTATGGTCTGGAGACTGGATAGGCCACTCCATGACCTTAATGTGCTTCTTCTTCATGACTCCTTTGTTACTTTAGCGGTATGTTTTGGATCACTGTCATGCTGGAAGACCCATCCATGAGCCATCTTCAGTGTCTTGGCTGAGGGAAGAAGGGTCTCATCCAAGATTTTACAATACATGGCCTGTCCATTGGCCCCTCAATGTGGCAAAGTTGGCCTGTACCTTTAGCAGAGAAACAGCCCAAAAGCATAGTGTTTCCACCTCCGTGCTTGACTGTAATGCCGCGTACACACGAGCGGACTTTCTATCCTACTTGGTCCGGCACACTTTCCGACGGACTTTGTCCGCCAGGTGCGCCGGACTTTAAAACGAACGGACTTGCCCACACACGCCGGGATTTTCCGGCGGGCTAAGTCCGCCCGTCTTTCCGACGGACTTTCGCCGGAGTTCCGGCGGACTTTCAGAATGAACGGACTTGCCCACACACGGACAAGTCCGTTCATTTTGAACGTGACTCAGGTGCGACGGGACTAGAAAAGGATGTCAATCTTGCCGCTTTTATCGGCTAGATTGACACCTTGCGAGCCCCGTCGCGGGGCATACCAGGCCCTTAGGTCTGGTATGGATTATAAAGGGGAACCCCGCTACGCCGAAAAAACGGCGTGGGGCCCCCCCTAAAATCCATACCAGACCCCGATCCGAGCACGCAGCCTGGCCGGTCAGGAAAGGGGGTGGGGACGAGCGAGCGCCCCCCCCCCTCCTGAACCGTACCAGGCCGCATGCCCTCAACATGGGGGGTGGGTGCTTTGGGGGAGGGGGGCGCCCTGCGCCCCCCCCCCCCAAAGCACCTTGTCCCCATGTTGATGAGGACAAGGGCCTCTTCCCGACAACCCTGGCCGTTGGTTGTCGGGGTCTGCGGGCGGGGGCTTATCGGAATCTGGGAGCCCCCTTTAATAAGGGGGCCCCCAGATCCCGGCCCCCCACCCTATGTAAATGAGTATGGGGTACATGGTACCCCTACCCATTTACCTAGGAAAAAAGTGTAAGTAATAAAACACACTACACAGGTTTTTAAAATATTTTATTAAACAGCTCCGGGGGGGGGATCTTCCTCCGGCTTCGGGGGTCTTCTTCCGGCTTCGGGGGTCCCTCCGCTTCATCTTCTCCCGGCGTCCGGTTGGTTCTTCTCCGCTCTCCGGCCTCTTCTCCCGGTGTCGCAGGTCTTCGGCCGGCCCCTCCGCTCTCTTCATGTAGCTCTATTGCGAGCGGAGGTCCGGACTTCTGGGCTTCTGGGCTTCTTGGCTTCTCTTCTCTTCCCCCAGATGTTGACACGACGCTCTCTCCGGCTGGACTGGTCTCTGAGGGCTGCGTTGTGACTTATATAGGCGGAGACCCCGCCCCCATATGATGTCACAGTCCCTGGGCATGCTGGGACTGTGACGTTTTAGGGGGCGTGGTCGACCACGCCCCCTAAAACGTCACAGTCCCAGCATGCCCAAGGACTGTGACATCATATGGGGGCGGGGTCTCCGCCTATATAAGTCACAACGCAGCCCTCAGAGACCAGTCCAGCCGGAGAGAGCGTCGTGTCAACATCTGGGGGAAGAGAAGAGAAGCCAAGAAGCCCAGAAGCCCAGAAGTCCGGACCTCCGCTCGCAATAGAGCTACATGAAGAGAGCGGAGGGGCCGGCCGAAGACCTGCGACACCGGGAGAAGAGGCCGGAGAGCGGAGAAGAACCAACCGGACGCCGGGAGAAGATGAAGCGGAGGGACCCCCGAAGCCGGAAGAAGACCCCCGAAGCCGGAGGAAGATCCCCCCCCCGGAGCTGTTTAATAAAATATTTTAAAAACCTGTGTAGTGTGTTTTATTACTTACACTTTTTTCCTAGGTAAATGGGTAGGGGTACCATGTACCCCATACTCATTTACATAGGGTGGGGGGCCGGGATCTGGGGGCCCCCTTATTAAAGGGGGCTCCCAGATTCCGATAAGCCCCCGCCCGCAGACCCCGACAACCAACGGCCAGGGTTGTCGGGAAGAGGCCCTTGTCCTCATCAACATGGGGACAAGGTGCTTTGGGGGGGGGGGGCGCAGGGCGCCCCCCTCCCCCAAAGCACCCACCCCCCATGTTGAGGGCATGCGGCCTGGTACGGTTCAGGAGGGGGGGGGGCGCTCGCTCGTCCCCACCCCCTTTCCTGACCGGCCAGGCTGCGTGCTCGGATCGGGGTCTGGTATGGATTTTAGGGGGGGCCCCACGCCGTTTTTTCGGCGTAGCGGGGTTCCCCTTTATAATCCATACCAGACCTAAGGGCCTGGTATGCCCCGCGCTCGCCGCAATAGGAAGATTTGTTTTTCCTATTGCAGCGAGCGCGAGATGCAATACCATCCCCTCGTGTCGTATTTGGTCTGTCGGACCAGCCTACACACGAGCGGGCTTTCCGTCGGACCAGCACACACACGAGCGGACTTTCCGCCCGAAACTGAGTCCGACGGAAAGATTTCAAACATGTTTAAAATCTAGGTCCGGCGGGCTTTTGGGAAGAAGTCCGCCGGAAAAGTCCGCCGCCGCCCACACACGGGCGGATTGTCCGGCACACTCTGGTCCGCCGGACCAAGTATGCCGGAAAGTCCGACCGTGTGTACGCGGCATAAGACTTATGTTCTTAGGGTCAAAGTCAGCATTTTTCTTCCACCAAACACGGTGAGTTGAGTTAATGCCTAGGAGCCCAATTCTGTTCTCATCTGACCACAGCACTTTCTCCCAATCCTTCTCTAAATCATTTAGCTGTTCACTGGCAAACTTCAGATGGGCCTGTACCTGTGCCTTCTTGAGGAGGGGACCTTGTGGGCGTGGCATATTGTGTTACACCAATGGTTTGTTTGATGACTCTGGTCCAACAGTTCTGGGCTGATCCCTCACTTTTCTTATGATCATCCTTACCCCATGAGGCAAAATCTTGCATGAAGCTCCAGACCGAGGGCGATTGATGGTTATTTTGTATTTCTTCCATTTGCATTTCAACACTTGTCTCCTTCTCACCAAGCTTCTTGCTTCTTGTAGTCCATCCCAGCCTTGTGCAGGTTTACAATCTTGTCCCTGACATCCTTTGGTCTTGCCCCTGATGGTGAGGTTTGAATGGAAGAAATAGATTCTGTGGACTGGTGTCTTTTATACACATAATGAGCAGTGGCATCACTAGGGTTGGTGTCACCTGGTGCGGTAAAACATGGTGTCCCCCTCCCCCCGGTAGGGGGGGGGAATACCATGTTTTACCGCACCACCACGGCACTCACTTCCTAGCCTGCCACAGTGCTCTGTCCTGTCATTGTGGAGTGACAGCAGAAGCAGGACAGAGCAGTAGACACTTGGCAGGGTAGCGCATAAGGCTCACTCCTGTCCAACCTGCCACAATGCACTTGATGGTGTCACCCAAGGCTCAAACACGCCCCCCACCACAACCCCCCCCACAAGGGGAGAGCACACCGGATTAAAGGGTAGATGTGACCGAATTGCGCTGTCAATGGGAGGGCCATACAAAGGCATTGTTAAATACCATGAGTGCATTATGCACAGGGTTCAGAAGTACACTACATACAGAGTACAGCGTTCAGGAATGTGATACAAACAGGGTGCAGAAGTTTGCTATGTACAGGGTGCAGGGCTCAGAAGTTTGCTATGTACAGGGTGCAGGGCTCAGAAGTTTGCTATGTACAGGGTGCAGGTCCCATAGTAACGCCACTGATAATGAGCTGTCATTAGGGGCACCTTCTTAAATTGACAGGACTAATTTGTGTACCACATGAGCACATACTGTAGCCAGTCTGTGGGAGCCAGAATTATTCTTGGTTGGTAGGGGATCAAATGCTTATTTTACTCACTGGACTGCAACTTACTTTATAACATTTGTATCATGTGTTTTTTTCTGGATTTTTGGTTGATATTCTGTCTCTATCATTTAAAATACATCTATGATAAAAACTACAGTAAAGGAACCTTCATGTCTTTGTAAATTGACAAACTTACAAAATCTGCAGGGGATCTAATAATTATTTTCCCCACTGTACGTCCTGACCAAGATAGCTCCACTTTTAATTAATAGTTTATTAATATGTAAACTTGCTTTTTTACAATTTTATTCATTTTGTTAGCTAGTTTTAGTTGTTGCATTAAAAATATGTAAAATTGGGAGCAGACATGCATTGTTAGAGCTCCACACCGCTGAGGAGAGAAGAGAAGGACAAAGCGGAGCCTGCAGGCTCAAAAGGTATCCATTTGAACCTTTTTGCCCCAGGGAACAAACTGTGAAAGTTTGGACAGGAAATATGGTACTGGGAGGAAACCGTGGCAGAAATAAAAATCACCTCACAAAGAGCTCACAGGCACTCACTGCAGCTGAAGCAGCTCCAGTCACCTCACAAGATACAGCATCAGGGCGCTCTCACAGACAGAAAATGTCACAGCAAGACTCTCCATTTGAGTCAGATACAGAACAAATCCTCTCACAAACTTCTCCACAAGCCTCCTCAGTATCCCCAGTAATACTATTACAATTTGAAAAGATGCTTCATAAGGCTTTAAAACAAACCTCAGACCAAATAACAAAAAGCCTAACCAAAGAAATAAGAGAGCTGGAAAACCGCACCGCAGCCTTAGAAATAAAAATGGATGAAATTGAAATTACAACCCAAGAAAATATAACAGAATTGGAACAATTAAAAAAAGAGAATTTAATACTTCAAACTAAGCTCGAAGATTACGAAAATAGAGCCAGACGTTCAAACTTGCGCATAAGGGGAATACCTGAAACTGTGACAGACCTGCAATCTACTATTACTGCTCTATTACAAGAACTAAAGCCAGATATCCCTATTGAACGTTTAGAACTGGACAGAGTACACAGAGCCCTCACAGCCAAAAAGAAAGATGGACCCCCACGTGATATAATCACAAAATTTCATTATTACAGAACGAAAGAACAAATACTAATTGCTGCAAGAGAAAAAAAGGAACTTAATTTTCAAGGACACAATTATCAAATTTTTGCTGACCTATCCCAACTTACTATTACTAAAAGACGATCCATGAAACCCCAACTAATGGAACTACAACGCCACAACATTATGTATCAATGGGGCTTCCCCTTTTCAGTCAGATTTAACTACCAAGGTACAATTTACAGAAGCAGATCAACAGATGAACTACAACAAACCCTTTTAAAATTAAATCTGACAGAACCCACAAGCAGCAACACTCCCACACGCAGAAGAATGGCATCATCTTCACCTTCAGGCAGCACCCAGAAAATTTCAGAACAAAATGGGAATCATCATTCTCACAAAAGAGGCCGTTATGCCACATCATCCATGGACCAAGAAGATTCAATGGACTGACATCCTAATTCCTGATATCTCTTCATTTATTATACTAAGAGATGGTTCTCTATAAAAAACCTGTATTTATAACTGAATGTAACTGCATTCTGATAGTCACACACTGTGTGGGATCATGTTACATTCCAGTTATATTTCTTATTACTTCTGATTCATATAGCCTTAGAATATATAAGTGAAATAAGGAAATTCTTGTTCAGTTATATATTATCAGGTAATAACAATAGATTTATTACTTTTTAGGACAAATATGTTCAATAATCCATAAGTAATGGAAGCTTTTTCTTTCTTTTCTTAAAACGAATATATTATTACCTAACTAGTTCCTAGAATTATGTTTTTGTTTATTCTAATCTGAAGCAATACAACCTCAATTTTATGAGTTAACATATCTAAACAGTTACATATGAATAAAATATGTAATTGTTTACTCTAAAAGGGTTAAAATCCCAAAATAATTCAAACTATCTTCATCAATACCAAAGTTATTAACAGTACCTTTCTAACTGAATTATTTAGCCTAGGGCAAGACTAACCATATACAACCACCCTGGAATAAATAATTTCAACAAAAACTATATTCTGCACTCCAATTAATGAAACATCATTTTGATGTCTTTTGACATAGCACTTCTCTCCTGTAAGCGGAAGATCCGCGTACCCCCATTAGCCCTCCTCATTCTCCCAACCATATTATGTGGGAGTGTGACGAAGGCACTTATTCCCCTGAGAGAGATATTTATTCTCTTTCACGGGTAAATTGTGATTACTTGCAAAAAATAATTTATACAATGTATCATCTAATCTCATATGTTTTTTGTTTACTCTTTACTCCAGAATTCACTGGTTTCTTTTCTATCTATTCATCTCTTTAGTCCACACAGGTTGATCTGCGCAGTCAGCTCTGCATAACAAAAAGTAAGTCAAAACTATTTGATCTATTGCCATGGCACCACTGAATATACTTTCCCTGAATGTTCAGGGAATCAATGTCCCTCAAAAAAGGACCAAAGCCTTCCATACTTTCCATAACAAGAAGGCTCACATGGTATGCCTCCAAGAAACACACTTCACCAAAGATTCTACTCCAAAATATATTTCTCCTTTTTATCAACAAATTTACACGGCTTCTGCCTGTACCAAGCAAAGGGGAACTCTAATTGCATTTCACCGATCCACACCATTCACCTTATCATCAGAAATTAAAGACCCAAGAGGTAGATACCTGATACTCATGGGTTATATAATGGATACAGCAATCACGGTGATTTCCTACTACGCTCCTAACAAACAACCTACTCCATTCCTCTCACATATATTACAAGTGATTAATACATACAAAATAGGAACAGTGATAATGTGTGGGGATTCGAACCAGGTCCTCCTCCCATTTCTAGATAAATCACCTTTTACACCATCCAAAATAACCTCTAGATTACCTTTTTCTCAACTTCTTTCCAAATACAATCTGGTAGATTCGTGGAGAGAAAGTAACCCAATGAAAAAGAAATTCACTTATTTCTCGCACCCTCATCAAACCTTCACCAGAATAGATATTTTTCTAACAATAGGAATGATACCAGAAATTATTGCATCAGATATAATTTCGATTCCGTGGTCTGACCATAATGCAGTATACACTACTATAGCCTCAGCCATACCAAAAGCGCATGACCCAACTTGGTACTTACCATAATGCTCAAACACCCACTACATCAGATGGCCATTGAACAAGCTTTAAAGGAATACATATCAATTAATAATACAACAGACATCTCCCCAATAACACTGTGGGAAGCTCATAAGCCTGTCTTGCGTGGTACAATACAAAGACAAATGGCACTATTTAAACGGGAACGCAAAAATCTAGCAAAAAAACTAGAACTCAATTTTAATGAAGCCTACATATCATTTCAAGATAATCCATCTCAGAGTACAAAATCTCATCTGGAAAAATCTAGATTGGAATACGATCTATTTCTCACTGAGTCAGTTGATAAATCCCTCAAACGCTCCAAACACAATTTCTACATGAATACAAACAAACCAGGTACATATTTGGCTCGGGCATTAAATTCAACTAACAAATCTTTCAAACCAATACATTTGAAATTATCAAAAAATGTTTACACTTGTAATCCAGTTAAAATAGTCCATAAATTTCACTCACATCTCGCAACTTTATACAAGACAAACAATGAATTTAATCCTACAGAGGCTGAATCCTTCTTCTCAAAAATAACCTTACCTGAGTTATCTCAGAATCAAAAAAGCAGTTTGGATGAGCCTATAACTATAGATGAAGTTGCTAACGCCATAAAAGACCTAAAACTTAACAAAAGACCAGGCCCAGACGGCTACTCGGCTTTATACTATAAAACATTCTCAGAAATACTCTCTCCCATTCTCACTGAAACTTTTAACAAACTTCTAGATGGACATTCTTTTCGGCAAGAAACAATAATGGCAATTGTTTGTATGATCCCAAAACCCCTTTCTGATGATACTTCCTGTGTGAATTATCGGCCTATCTCTCTGTTAAACCTCGATATTAAATTATTAGCAAAAATAATAGCAAAATGCCTCAATAGCATTATAGGAAAATTAATACATAGAGATCAAGTAGGCTTCATGCCAAATAGACAGGCAGGCGATAATATACGCAGGGCAGTGTTATTGGCACATATTGCTAAAAAACGGAAAATCCCTTTATGTTTTCTATCTCTCGATATTAAGAGGGAATTTGACACAGTATCCTGGCAATATATGCAATATTCATTACAAAAATGGGGTTTGGGACCCCACTTTTTAACATGGATCAAAGCATTATATAATAAACCCAAAGCCTATATAAAATATGCTGGATACAAATCTGAAGCCTTTAATATCGAAAGAGGTACCCGACAGGGTTGCCCATTATCTCCCTTATTATTTGCCCTTATACTCAAACCCATGGCCCAATACATCAGAACAAACCAAACTATAACTGGCATTGAAGTAGGAGGTATTACACACAAATTATGTATATTTGCAGACGATATATTACTTTTTCTATCATCACCACAGGTCTCTGGTCTTAACTTAATACCAGCTCTTGATGGATTTGTAGCCCTATCCGGCCTTATGATTAATCCTAAGAAATGCCTAGTGCTTAATATTTCACTCACAAACATGGAATTGATCCCGGCTAGGGCTGCACTCCCATTCACATGGGCAGAAAAATCAATCCCATATCTTGGAATTCATTTAACAGCATCTCATTCTGACTTATTCTCAACCAATTATCCTCCTGTATTAAGACAGATCACAAATCTAATAAAACAATGGTCGCAACTTCCTTTATCCTGGATAGGGAAGATTAATGCAATCAAAATGACTATTCTACCCAAATTGCTTTATCTATTCAGAGTCCTCCCTATTCCAATTCCTTCCTATTTTTTGAGAATAGTACAAAAAAGAGCAACTTCGTTTATATGGGGCTCTTCTAAACCACGTATACCTATACACACACTACATCTTCCCAAAAATAAAGGAGGCCTGGGATACCCTAATTTTACTAACTACTACAGAGCAGCACATTTGGCCAGTCTGTCCAAATACCATGCAAAAGAGGAAATCCCATTATGGGTATTTATAGAGGCTTCAGAAAATGACCCTCTATTAATATCAAATTTATTATGGCTTGATCCTAAAGACCGCTTTAAAATTCATAATCCCATAACTAAACACTTCTTATCTCTCTGGGATAAACTAAAAACCAAATATCAGTTATAATCTCCACACAATCCTCTCCTTTCTTTTATCAGAAATCCGGCCTTTTATCCGGCATGGATCTACCCAAATTCTTTTAAAGCTTGGACAACATCAGGCATTCAGACACTAAATGACTTCATAGCATCTAAATCATTCCTTTCATTCCCATCGCTTAGAGAAAAATATGATCTACCAAACTCTGAGATATTTAGATATCTCCAAATCAAAAATTTCTATACACCATTCCTAAAGGGGGATACACCATTATCCCAATTATCCATTTTTGAATCAATCTGTACAAAAGATCCATTTGCTAAAGGTACAATTTCATCACTTTTTAATCAATTATATGGAGTAGCAAATCTTAATAGACCCTCTTACGTTCAGAGGTGGGAGGAGGACCTGGGACGAATTTTAGAAGACACGGACTGGTCTAACATATGGCTCACATCTTCACCCAACATCTTAGCACTGGAGAAAATTATAAAGTCCTAACTCGCTGGTACTTTGTACCCGCTAGAGTGGCAAAATATTCACTTAATACCTCAGCTCTTTGTTTTCGAGGATGCCCAGAAATAGGCACATATTTACGCATATGGTGGACGTGCCCAGTAATCCAAACCTTCTGGAAGGAAGTCTTCGTGATTGCATCTAAAATATTTTAAAAAATAATACAACCAGATCCATATTTAACTTTACTTAATCTAAAACCGGTTAACACTCTCTCAATTCAAAGTTATGATCCAACTAATAACGGCTGCAAAACAAACAGTGGCCAAGGCATGGAAATCTCCTACATTGGTACTAGCAAAAACAATTCACAGAATGAATAATACAATGTCCCATGCTAAGATGGTAGCCATCGATCAAAATCAAATTCCAAAATTTGAAAAACTTTGGCATCCTTGGATAAAACAACAGTTCCTGTTAAACTTCAATGACTCTGTCCTGTTGCCATGGTAACAGATTAAATGACTTACAGAGACACCCATTCTAAGGCTTCAAAGAGAACTAAAAAGAATAATAAACTCACGAGCGGGACAACCTTGTGGACCATACCTCTACCTTTCAACCCTTTTTCTTCTTTCTCTTTCCTTTTCTCCACCTTACGATTAAAGCTCATTATCAGAATTTATTTGACCTATATACACTCTACTTGTAAACAATATGTATAGTAGGTATAAATCATTTAAATACCTACAAAAGTAACTAAGGAAATGATATATATCTTTAATTTAGGTTTACGTGAACCCAATGTTTAATATTTGAAATTTCATGATATTTACCTATATAAACCCTACTGTAAAACAATGAGCTTACTTTATAGATCCTTGTAAACTTACTTTATGTATCTTTATAACATTGTATACTCAATAAACTTCTTTTGACAAGGAAAAATATGTAAAATTAGACAAACCTAAACAATCTTAATCCTAAAAACACTTTGATTGCAAACTGGGAAAGATAAATTATCCTGCCTCGCTCTATTTTCCCTCCCCTTTTTTTACTGTTCCCACTTTTTTTTTTTAATGCAATATTTTTACTTAGTGTTTGACAACTTTTCATGTCCCACCCAAATTTAAAACGAAAATGGATTATATTAATCTAGATGTACCCTTTATACAACTCTCAGCCTAAACCCATGTTTATATTTTCTACTTGTTTTCATTATTTTATATTCTGTAGTCTTTTATGCAATACTTTGAATATAACTTTATCTCAATTCTAGAGAGATGTGTCAATTAACTTACTAAGTGCAATTCTAAATTTACAATTCTTTATTGTGTAAATATCACCAGTCAAAACTATAATAAAAAAATGTATTAAGCAAAAAAAAAATGTGCAAAATTGAAAAAATACCATAATTTAATTTGTAAATAACCGGAATGCTTTGTACCAGGTAGTTTTAATGTCATTATAAATAGGATACATTATGGAACAGTATTTATACTTCTATCTATTTTTTTTTTTTAAATGAACACTAGTCAAAGTAGTAAAAAAATTGCATTTACATTTTTTTTTACATATTTTTGTCTATGGATTGCATAGAAAATTAAAACAATGCAAGGCAATTTTGCCAAAAGAAAGCCTTGTTTGTCCTGAAAAAAACCCACAATATACACTATATTGTCAAAAGTATTAGGAAAATAGTAATATGAAGGCTTTAGTCCTCCAAGTGATGCCATCACTAATGACGCCTGCCTTTACAAGCACATGAACTTGACTGACATCCCAGTCTTAGTCCGTAGGGTTCAATATTGAGTTGGCCCACCCTTTGCAGCTATAACAGCTTCAACTCTTCTGGGAAGGCTGTCCACAAGGTTTAGGAGTGTGTCTATGGGAATGTTTGACCATTCTTCCAGAAGCACATTTGTGAGGTCGGGCACTGATATTGGATGAGAAGGCCTGGCTCGCAGTCTCTGCTCTAATTCAGCCCAAAGGTGTTCTATCGGGTTGAGGTCAGGACACTGTGTAGGCCAGTCAAGTTCCTCCACCCCAAACTTGCTCATCCGTGTCTTTATGGACCTTGCTTTGTGCACTGGTGTGCAGACATGCTGGAACAGGAAGGGGACATCCCTAAACTGTTTCCACAAAATTGGGAGCATGAAATTGTCCAAAATGTCTTGGTTTGCTGATGCCTTAAGAGTTCCCTTCACTGAACCTAAGAGGCCAAACCCAACCCCTGAAAAATAACCCCACACCAAAATCCCCCCTCCACGAAATAATTGGGACCAGAGCACAAAGCAAGTTTTTGTCTTTCTCTTTGCAGCCTTTCTCACCCTTTTCACCTTAGAGAGACTCTTGAAATTATTTTTAGGTCTTGGGAAACCCCTAATAATAGCAATTCATTGTGGAAAAACTCCCCTTATATAGGTGGACTGTTGAAAATGCCCACTTTATGGTGGTGGTCTGAAGGCCACCCTTACAGCTGGCTTTGCCAAGTGATGATGTCCCAGATCGATGGAGGCACCATCAGATGGGAGGTTACTCAGATACAGCTCAAGCCCTACCAACCTCTGGGAGAACCCTAGGTTTTCATGGGACTCTGGTTGAGAATGGCTGCTTTAGTTGTACACATAGCTGGACACAATATATGTTTTATATATATATCAGTACTTTATTTTGTTGTAATTTGTCCTTATTTGAAGCCAAGCCATGTATTTTATAAAAGCTGTCCGAGTTTCCTCTCTGCTATCTGGACAAGAAACGAGGAGATATTTCCCTTAGAGAGTCACAGGTAACGATAAAGTTCTACAGAGTATTCAACCCATCCTTACTACACCGGAAAATGTTTCAATTGCAATGCTGCCCGTTTCCCCATTAGGGAGATTTTTCTCTCACATTTTGTTATAGCTGACATAATTTAAGCACAAAGGAAGTAAGGAAAAATCTCCCAAATAGGGGAAAAAATGACAGTAAACATTTGACAGAACTTCTTACCCCTACTATTTTTTGGACTTAGTGGCCGCACAGTTTCCTACACCTGGTATAAAACAACATTATTTCTTATCTACAGGGCTGTTTTATTTTCATACTTATAGGTTTTGACAACAAAGAAATGTAATGAAGCTAAAAAAGAATTTGTGGTCTACCACTGTGAAAACATATTTCCACACTAATCTGTGTCTACACTGCTATGTATGAGGTAAGCGTTGGCTTAAGAGAATTAAAGTTAAGCCTTTTTTAAAATGTATTTATGACTATATAAACCTACATTGTCATATATTTCTAGAGATTGTCAAGAGCAGAAACTGTTACATAATTACACTTCGTAAAGCGTAATGCCAACCAAAAATTACAAGATATACCGTATATACTCGAGTATAAGCCGAGTATGCCCCCTCGGCTTATAATCGAGTCAGGGTGGCACTTATTGGTCTTAGTGGTGTGTGCAGAGCAGGGGGTCTCCTTATCACGGCCTGCGGGTCACATCCGGCCCGCTCGTGTCTTTTGCCAGTGTTGAGAAATGTCACCCATCGGATAGTGTCCTGCCTTACTGCACAGGCGCAGCGCAGTATGGAGGACAAAGGAGAAGCCGAAAGTCTCCGAACATGAACAGCTGTCCATGTTCAGAGACTTTCGGCTTCTCCTTTGTCCTCCGTAGTGTCCGCCCTGTATTGCGCAGGCGCAGTATCGGATGGGGGGACCTTTCACGTTAGAACACCAGGGCGCCCGCTTGTGTCCAGTGCCCGCTCCCGTCACTCCCGCCCATGCTGTGACGTTGTCTGTTAGGATTGGCTGCTGGGACTGCTGATGTCCTAGCAGCCAGTGACTTCATTGGCACGGCACCTCCGCGGCTACCAGCACGCTGTTTGTATTAAAGATCCTTCTGCAGCGGGTGGGAGTCGGGAGATGAAGGAGAGCTGAAGTCACAGTACTGGTACATAGCTAATGTGGAAACGCATATGGAGACACTCTGATATGGGGACACTCTGCTATGGGGACGCTCTGAGATGGGGACACTTTGAGATGGGGACACTCTGATATAGGGACACTCTGAGATGCGGACACTTTGAGATGGGGACACTCTGATATGGGGACACTCTTTGAGATGGGGACACTCTGAGATGGGGACACTCTGATATGGGGACACTCTTTGAGATGGGGACACTCTGAGATGGGGACACTTTTTGAGATGGGGACACTCTGAGATGGGGACACTCTGATATGGGGACACTCTGAGATGGGGACACTCTGAGATGGGGACACTCTTTGAGATGGGGACACTCTGATATGGGGACACTCTGAATTAATGTAATTTTATTGGTATCTATTTTTATTTTTGAAATTTACCGTACCAGTAGCTGCAGCATTTCCCACCTTAGGCTTATACTCAAGTCAATAAGTTTTCCCAGTTTTTTGGGGTAAAAGTAGGTGCCTTGGCTTATATTCGGATTGACTTATACTCGAGTATATACGGTAATTGAATAGCCCAATATCAGATAAAATAAAAAGAATATTTTTCTTGCAGTGTTTGAAAGGTGCATTTCACCTTTAAACACTAGTTCTGACATCTTATTATCTAATTATAATTACCCTTCATCTGCCGATTCCGTTGCTTTCATATCTAAGTATATCTCTATATATAGGGGACTTAGTGATTGACACAAGACACATTGCTCTACAATACATTGTTCCGCTTTTATTATCCCCGACATGATGTTAATTATGGATAAAACATGGGCGTTACCGGCCACCTTCCACCAATAAGGGGTACATATTCAAATGACACATTTCATTTTTAATTTCAATAAGTTTTTATTGGAAAATTTTTGGTGATAACAGAAAAAAATAATAAAGAAGAAAAGGATATAATAGTCACTATCTCAGGGGTGAATAATGCATCACTAGTTGAATCTTAAGCAGTGGTAATTGTTTCAGACCTAAATGCTATCATGGTGACATACAGCATAGAAATACGACTTATAGGGCGTACACACGGTCGGACTTTGTTCGGACATTCCGACAACAAAATCCATGGATTTTTACCGACGGATGTTGGCTCAAACTTGTCTTGCATACACACGGTCACACAAAGTTGTCGGAAAATCCGATTGTTCTAAACGCGGTGACGTAAAACATGTACGTTGGGACTATAAACGGGGCAGTGGCCAATAGCTTTCATCTCTTTATTTATTCTGAGCATGCGTGGCACTTTGTCCGTCGGATTTGTGTACACACGATCGGAATTTCCAACAACGGATTTTGTTGTCGGAAAATTTTATCTCCTGCTCTCCAACTTTGTGTGTCGGAAAATCCGATGGAAAATGTCCGATGAAGCCCACACACGGTCGGAATTTCTGACAACGCGCTCCGATCGGACATTTTCCATCGGAAAATCCGACCATGTGTACGGGGCATTAGTCTTTTTATACTTATCTAGATGGGTCACCGCTTTCCTGACGCCCCAAGGGGAACAATCTGCGCCTTGGAGGGCGACGACCCAAGGTTGTTGCCCATAGCCATGAACATCAGTTTATTCTGTTGGTATTGTCATCATATGTCAGCATTAACATTTGGGAAATCTGGGTAGTCATCACCGAAAGATAAACCTAATTCTGTACAGTAGTATAGAAAAGTAACTATGTACAACTCTTCACCACAGTGTGTATTAGTAAGGTTGGTTTTCCATTATTTTGAGGGAAATTCACCATTTGGAAAACTTTGTATACCATTCCAGCCATCTATCCCATGGGAGACTTGCCTCCTTGTGCTTACCCTGAGTGGAGGCATCTCATATGAGACGTGTGTGTGGGTTGTTGTTATCACCTCTTAGATCGAGGGAGGTTCCTGTTTTTTCCAATGGCGTACTATCACTAGTCTTGTGCTCAAAAGAATATGGGTGGCTATTGTCCTGAGTTCTACTGGAAATGCTTCTATGGTTTAATGATAACAGAGCCAGATCTGGCGTCAGTGTTGTTTTAATCATTAATATTTGCGTGAGCAGTCTGGATACTGCTGACCAAAATTTGGTTAAGGCCGGACAAGACCAAAGTGTATGCTAAAACGTGCCTATTTCTCTGCATGCTCTCCAACAAGTAACAGAGGTACTGCGGGAGAAGCATGCAATCCTATTGGGGATTAAATACCACCTAAGTAAGAATTTTTGGGTTAATTCCCATAGGTTTACGCTTTGGGTTGCCGCATATGTGACGCTGAGTGCCTTTTGCCATTGTTGACACATTTCCTTTTTAACATACAATCAACCAATCACAGTCATTAACTCTTTAAGGAAACCCATCATGTCACATTATTATTATGTCAGATTTAAATGCAGACATGTCATGACACATACGTAACTTCCTATGCCTGGCTTAGTTTTCACCACAAGACCCATTTATACAACAACACATATTTTTTACTTAATCAGCAAAGTGATAACTTTTAAAGGAACAGTCGTGTATTAGATTACAAATCACAAGGGTTCTTTTTCATGACCCTTTCAGTGTTCACCTCAGTACTTATTTTCTGCTGATAAATGTCCTCAGTCATGACCAACATCATTCAAATCATTTCCTCTGAGCCAAGGCCATCCCGGACCAGCCCCCAACCTGTGACTGGACAGTGAAAGGCCATCCCTCTGTCACGCTGCTTTGCCCCTATCAGCATGCTTCATGTCAGCAAATTAACTCATTTTCTCCATGTGCTGCTCTTCCTCTTATACTCGAGCCCTGCTGTACAGGGGCTATAAGAGGCTGATATTGGGTCACATTCGGGTACTTACACTGTTTGTCGTTTAAAAATACATTTGACAATGTATTAATGACAATAGAGCTGCAGTCATTTGTGTATTTTATGTCTGCCTAGAAATCAGCTTTAAGAATAAACCTGCTAAACCATCCAACTTCTTTCCTATAACCCCCTGTTACTGTCAAAATATGGTTGGTGCCATAGAGTCATTGAGATGAATTGGTGTTTTTCGACTCTCTCCTTAGCATCTTTGTCATCTTTATATTCCAGTAGAAAAAAAAGGCCCCTAAAAGTAGTAAAATCCCAGATGCCAACAGTCGAATTTTGTTCTGTAACGTGTAATCCGCGTCCTCGTCACCTAAAAAGCATTAAAAAGGAGCATATGAAATATATATCACTAAAAAATGGTGGTAAGGATAACCTTAAAGCAAATTTTTATACTGTAGCATGATTAGTGGTTATCACGTATCATGTATTTTATTGGAACTTTATGTGATAGACCAACACAAAGTGGCACATAATTGTGAAGTGGAAGGAAAATGATAAATGGTTTTTGAAATTGTTTATAAATAAATATGTGAAAAGTGTGGGGTACATTTGTATTCATCTCCCCTGAGTCAATACTTTGTAGAACCACCTTTTGCTGCAATCACAGCTGCAAGTATTTTTGGGGATGTCTCTACCAGCTTTGCACATCTAGAGAGGGACATTTTTGCCCATTCTTCTTTGCAAAAGTTCTGTCAGATTGGATGGAGAGCGTCTGTGAACAGCAATTTTCAAGTCTTGACACAGATTCTCAACTGGATTTAGGTCTGGACTTTGACTGGACCATTCTAACACATGAATATGCTTTGATCTAAACCATTCCATTGTAGCTCTGGCTGTATGTTTAGGGTCGTTGTCCTGCTGGAAGGTGAACCTCCGCCCCAGTCTCAAGTCTTTTGCAGACTCTAACAGGTTTTCTTCTAAGATTGGCCTGTATTTGGCTCCATCCATCTTCCCATCAACTCTGACCAGCTTCCCTGTCCCTGATGAACAAAAGCGTCCCCACAACATGATGCAGCCACCGCCATGTTTCACGGTGGGGATGGTGTGTTCAGAGTGATGTGCAGTTTTAGTTTTCCGCCACACATAGCGTTTTACTTTTTTTGCTTTGAGGCCAAAAAGTTAAATTTTGGTCTCATCTGACCAGAGCACCTTCTTCCACATGTTTGCTGTGTCCCCCACATGGCTTTTCGCAAACTGCAAATGGTACTTCTTGTGGCTTTATTCCATAATGGCTTTTTTCTTGCCACTCTTCCATAAAGGTCAGATTTGTGGAGAGCACGACTAATATTTGTCCTGTGGACAGATTCTCCCACCTGAGCTGTGGATTTCTGCAGCATTTCCAGAGTTACCATGGGCCTCTTGGCTGCTTCTCTAACTAATGCTCTCCTTGCCCAGCCTGTCAGTTTAGGTGGACGGCCATGTCTTGGCAGGTTTGCAATCGTGCCATACTCTTTCCATTTTCAGATGATGGATTGAACAGTGCTCTGTGAGATGTTCATAACTTGGAATATTTTATTTATAACCTAACCCTGCATTAAACTTTTTCACAACTTTATCCCTGACCTGTCTGGTGTGTTCCTGGGCCTTCGTGATGCTCTTTGTTCACTAAGGTTCTCTAACAAACCCGTGAGGGCTTCACAGAACAGCTGTATTTATACTGATATTAAATTACATACAGGTGGACAGTTATTTACTAATTAGGTGACTTCTGAAGGCAAATTGTTCCACTAGATTTTAGTTAGGGGTATCAGAGTAAAGGGGGCTGAATGAATACAAATGCACGCCACACTTTTCAGATATTGATTTGTAAAAAAAATTTGAAAACCATTCATCATTTTCCTTCCACTTCACAATTATGTGCCACTTTGTGTTGGTCTATTACATAAAATCCCAATAAAATACGTTTACATTTTTGATAGTAACATGGCAAAAATGTGGAACATTTCAAGGAGTATGAATACTTTTTCAAGGCACTGTATTTATCAACAATATCCCTTAAGAAATCTATGAAGATAAATTAATTCCACCTTTGTAGACTGCTGGAAATGTGTTTGTCTCATAGACTGTTGTAGACTGTTTCTGGATAGTCTGAGGTGGCGTGGGGTTTGTTATGTGTTTATTGTTAATTAGGTCTCTCCCATTGTGTACAAAAAAATGGCCACTGCCCCCACCTATGGCTGGTCTTTGTAGCAAGGAGCACTGGAATGGCAACTTATGTCAAAAAAATATAAAGGGATTTCCAAGCTCAAACTTACCAACCAGCCAGCAACCAACCAAATTGAACTGTCTAACAATATGTGTTAAAAACAGGGGTTTAGTTGCACACATTTTCAAATACATGTGTAAGTTGCAGGCCGCGCCAAGGCACCCTGTTTCCTGCAACCCTTAACTACTGAAAGTCTCCATCTTGGAAGCACATGCATTTATAATAGATAGGTAGGGGACAGGTGAGCCTGGAAGAAGCCACCCCTCCTTAAAGGTACAGGGTCACACTGAACACCCAGCACATACCACTATGGCAGCAAAGAGCGTCAGTGCGTTGCCTGACCAATATATTTGGGAACAAAAAAGTGGCAACTGCCCCCACTTTTGACTGGTCTTTGTAGCAAGGAGCACTCTCCCATTGTGTGCATTCCCATTGTTAATTAAGTGTTTTTGTATGTTGGCTAACTTGGCTAACTCTTGGAGGTATCTATGATGGGATTAGTCTTGTGTCAGCTCTACCTCGTTCTCTAAACCATTGTGTGAAGTTTTGGGTAAATATTTGGTTTTATTGTTCATGTGGTGACTGACCTACATTTGAAGTGTATAAAAACCTGCATTTCTGTTCAATAAACAGTCATTCCTTTGGAGTTTCCCTCAACATCTTTTCTGTGTACGATGCCTGGGGTAGCAGGGATGGTATTTGCTCTCGGACTGCTGGAAGGGTTTGTAGGGCAGGAGCTACTGTTTGGCAGAAGCATCTAATCTAGGCGCCAATCGGTTCAGTCAAAACTGCCATCAGAGGCTCTGCTCGAGAGATCCCTTCAATCTTTATGGTGCTGTTGCACACTTGCCCCCACCATGTGCAATATAGGGTTTATAGCTCTGCATTTTACATGATGGCATTGAGGCACCAACCATAGAATGGAGCTTTGGACAGAAGGGGCAAAGCTAGACCTGGCCAGAGTGTGCAATAGGGTAAGTAAACCTGCCTGTTCCTGTACCCCCTAGACATGAGTATTTAGCCCATGCAGTGCAGGGGGGCCTCACCGCAAGGGTAGATTTTTTTCTGTTTTCTGGAGTTGGGTCTTAAGTTAAATGGGGAAATGCTAGGACCTATGTCAGATTAATTTTCCCAATTCTACCCAAAACTAAAAAAAAGAAAAAAAAAAAGTTTTAGACTCCATAATCTTAGAACCGTTGAGGTCCTTTGTTCCATTTTTGCAAAGGACTCTATTTGCATGGAGTTTATGTGGACCCCCTTCCAAATTTCAAAAAAAGATTGGATTTAAAGTAAAGTGATTAATTCTAATGAACTCCAATGTAAAGTAGAGGATTCCTCTGGATGCTAATTGTAAAGTGGACAATTTATATTAACTCTAATGAAAAGTGGATGGTCGCTCTTAAATCTAATGTAAAGTGGACCATCTAACTGACCTCTAATGTAAAAGGGAGTAGTAATGCTGAATATTATACAAAAACAAACATTTCCCAGCTCAATTACCAGCTAGCCTGCAACAAAACCAAACTGGTCCTGTCTAACAGTTCACGTTAAAAACAAGGGGTTTACACATAACCTTTGTTCATAGGTTTCTTTTTTTTCTGTTAGAAACCTTCTCATTTGTAATTCTTGAGATGCAAATTCTCCTTCTCACAGTTCAGCATGTCGCATATTCTGCTATTCTTACTTTGTACTATCAAAATTTCAATAAAATGTAACGTTAAAAAACAAAACAAAGCAAGGGGTTTAGTCCCACACTGTCAGGGATGGGCTCAGCCCTTCCTTCTCTGAGCTGATCTCAGCTGTCAGCTAATTGCCAGCTCCTATCTCTCCACAGTTACTCAGCTGTTGATGATATCCTGCTCGTCAGTCCTGCCTACTTAAGCCATCCAGTCCAGAGGATCTCTGGCTTCGCCTTGGTCAACATCACAGAAACGATCTTCTGCGATCCTGTTCAAGACCTGCTTTGCTGACATTTGGCTCCAGATCCTGCTTGCTATTCCACTACATTGATCCCTGACTTCTGGCTTGGCTGACTATCCGTTCCGGTTACTGAACTTTGGCTATGTTTTGACTACGTTTTTTCTTTTTACTTTTATTATTAAACAAGTGTGATTTAACTGTACTTCTGTCTCGGCCTAATTTCATGGTTTCTGACACACACATTTGCTAACATATGTGTAAGCCACAGTTGTCACGTCAAAGCACCCCAGTTTTCGGCGGTCCTAATGCTATAATTTTGAGAGTCTCACAAATTGGAGCACATATATAGCAGTTGGATAGATTAAGGGCAGATGTGCCTGGAGGGATGCCAGCCCTCCTAGATATATAGGGACACATGGAAAAACCAGCAAGGTGTAGGGACCACCCGTGCTTCCTGTACCTTTAAGGAGGGGTGAGCTCCCTCCAGGCACACCTGTCCTTAATCTATCCAACTGCTATATACTATATGTGCTCCAATTTGGGAGACTCTCAAAATGATAGAGTTAGGACCGCAGTAAACTGGGGTGCCTTGATGTGGCCACTGTGACATACACTAAAATCCTTGTTTTTAATGTGAACTGTTAGACAGGACCAACTTGGTTTTGTGGCAGGCTGGCTGGTAAGTGAGCTGGGAAATTTTGTTTATTTTTGATGTGTGTTGCCCTTCTATGAGCCCCTTGCTGCGCCTAGTTATTGGTTGGGGTGGTTGCAAGTTGTTTGTAGTTTGTGCATTAGTGCGGGTATGCATAGATATCTTCAACTGCCATTGTGCCCTTGCTGGGTGTCCTGTGGGGCCTTATACCTTTAAGGAGGGGTGGGTCCCCCCAACCCCCCCTTATACTTACCTGAGCCCATTCTCGATCCAGCAACGTGCACGAAAGCAACAGCTCTCTCCTCTATCTAAAAAAAGCTTTACAATCACTTGAAGGCACATTTAAAAGAAAGCAGGGCATAATAAACCTGTGCTAGCCCAGGATCTATGACTTCTGAGGAGGCCCTTTCATAAGTGGTCAAGTTATAAAACATGTGATGTTGGCTACTGTGTGTGTGTGTATAAAGGGTTAACTGCTCAGTTAATGTGCTAGACATGTGCATGACGAAAAAATGTGTTTTGTTTCGTTTAGATTTGCTAATTAGATATTTAGTTTTGTTAAATTTGGTTAATTCGTTCAATTCGTATTCAGAATTTTTCGAGTTTTCTTTGAATTTTCCATTTTTTTTGGATTTGAAATGTTTAAATCGATACATTTCGAATCGGTCGAAACTGAAATGTTAATTTTTTTTCAATTCGAATGCGGCAAAGTGAAACAAACAAAAGAAAAATCTTCATCAAATGATTACAATGACTCTTTAAATCACCTTTGGCTTAACAAAAACAGCATTATTTTGAAATGGCACACTAATAACACGCACAGTCTTTGATTTCAGAAATATGTTTACAGTTCGATTTCAATTGGAACTCGATGTAAAATTAAATTTCAATCTCAATTTCCGAAATTCGGACGAATTTAGTTTAGTTATTCGGAGCATTCGGCAAACTTTGTTTCCTCTGTAATTCGGGTACTTGGATATATCCGAATCTCTGAATAATGAAAAATGTGTCCGAATATTAATTCGGAACAAAACGAAAAGCACATGTCTATAATCACAGTAATGATCACTCTCCTCTACTGGTGCTTAGATTGTGTAGGGTGAGGCTGAGAGCACAACATCAGAGAACCACAATCCACCTCACTGCAGTGTTTCAAATTCACCCTAACTTTGAGCTTCCCATGTAAGCATAACTAGGCCAGATGCCTACTGTAAATTTATCAGGGTCCTATCCAAATTAATCAACCTGAACCCTTTCCTCACAATTAAGCATGTGCAATCCCTTATGGCTAGTGTGTCATGAAATATATGGCTATGTGACCTGAGATCTTCAGCCGACAATTGTCATTGATGCAGCAATTTCAGGCATAGAGAAGCATGAGCTGGGAGCTGACCATGACAAACCCTGGGATTCCTGACATGGCCATCTTCTTCTCAAATTTGCAGAAAAAGCCTAAACTAAGGTAAAAGAATGCCTGCCCATCTTCCACTACAAGCATATCACCAATAATAAATTTGAGAAACAGCAGTGAAGAGATTCAGACTGACCATACCTAAGCCACCACAACCATCCCAGATTTCACAGGACTGTCCCGGAATTGTATTTTTTAATCCCAGTGTTCCTCAGATCCAGGCTGTGTCCCAAAGCCAACGGTTGGAGTACTTGTTCCAACACCCAGCTCCAGTTCTAAGTAGTTTCTGAACCTAAAAGAGTCTTTGGATACCCGGTTCCAGAAAGAGAAAGGAAAAAGCAGCAGAGCAAAATCGAAATAGACTGTAAGTTTTGTACTCGGTCACCAATGTTCAACCCCATCCCCACTGGGCACTATTGTTCTGCCATCAACTGGGTTCTGCTGTTCTTCCCTGACCCCCCTGCTGTGCATTACTGTTTCTTTCCACCCACACTAAGTCCTACCCGCTGGGCACAATATTTCTACTCTCACCTCTTGTAGGGCACTCTGGTTCTCTGCCATCCCTACTGGGCACCATTGCCCACCCTTGATGGGCAGTACTATTCTCCCCACCCCCTACTGGACACTGATCTTCCTTCCAACCCTCCACTGGGCACCATTGTTCCCCCCATTTCTATCTGGACACTATTGTTCCCCCACTGGTCACTATTGTTTCCCCACTTCCTACTAGGTACTACTGTTCTCTCCCACGCCTGCTGGGTAGGATGGTTCCTCCCAAATCCCTGCTGGACCCAAATAAGTACTGTTTTTAGATCATTAGAATAGATATTGCATCAGTAGATGCACATTATACATATGTAAGCTATTTTTTTTTTCATAACTGAAAAACTCACCTTCTATCTGGACAAAGACATCCTCACTCTTCTTAGAAATGTTGGATGCAGACCTCACTTTACAGGAATAATTCCCAGAATCCTCCGGCTGAGCAGATTGGATACCATATTGATAAAACAAACTGAATTCCTGGATATTCTGTCCATCTCTGTAGAAGGCAAAATGCAGTTCTGTCCTCTGTCTGAATGGACTCAGATGTGTGTCACATGTCAGGGTCATGTTGATTCCTTCTAAGACTTTGATAGTGCTTACATTTAGCACTGGGGTGAAAAACAGTTCTAAAAAAATGAATGATTAAAACAATTATGTGAAATGTTGGTGAAATGTGTATGTCTTTAATTAATATCAATACATTTTACTGAAAATGTCCAAAAAATTTGACAAAGGTGTAGGCAGGTTGAATTGTATATAGTATAGTGAGCCAGGCCCAGGCTGGGGAAATGGTTAAATGTTTTCAGCTTAGTTCCCAGGCTTTTGGTCCTAGCCAGCCTATCTATGCTATAAAAAGGGAACACCTGAGGTCCAGGAGTTCCGGGTTCCGGTGGGTCCAGTGAGTTACAGCTGCTGAAGGAAACCGGGTTTTTGGAAGACAACCAATCCGCGGACAAAACCGTTATGGACTCTCATCTCATGTATGACTGGGCCACTACACTATTCTAGTTAGGATTAGGGGAAGGGAGTTGTTCGTATTGAACTGTTCTGCCACATTTGTTCAGTAAAGTTACATTAACTGTTATGAGCCTGGTCTGAAATTATTCAAAGGGGTGCATGTTGGTTTTGGCCTATTTAAAGAACCAGGGTCTGTAAAGCACAAAGGGGTATGAAGCAGGGGCGTAACTAGAAATAGCAGGGCCCCATAGCAAAATGTTGTATGGGGCCCCCCTGCAAACAGCCCCCCCACAGCTGCCCTAGTGTCAATGCAGCGTGAGCTGTGCCACATGCAGCGTGAGCTGTGCCCAATGCAGCGTGACCTGTGCCCAATACAGCGTGACCTGTGCCCAATACAGCGTGACCTGTGCCCCATACAGCGTGACCTTTTCCCCTATGCAGCATGACCTTTTTCCCCATGCAGCGTGACCTTTTCCCCCATGCAGCGTGACCTGTGCCCCATGCAGCGTGACCTGTGCCCCATACAGCCTGGTCTGCCTGTGCCCCATACAGCCTCACCTATGCAGAGGAAGAGGCAAGCCACCCGGATCAGCAGAGAGCGGGATTGCCCGCTGTAATAGCTTTCATTTGAATTTCTCGTCTTCCCAGGGCTCATCGTCACATAGCCCCACCTCTTGGCCCGATGCCTTTGATGACATCACATGTCCCGCATTGGATCGGCGTTCTGTCTATCAAATGTGCCGGGCCAAGAGGTGGAGCTATGTGACGTGAGCCCCGGGAACACTGGAAGTTCTAATGAAAGCTCTTACATCGGGCAATTCAGCTCTCTGCTGATATGGACAGCTCGCCTCTTCCTTTCCTCTCTCTTCCCCTGGCTGGGAGACTGTGCCGGCGGTGCTCTCATCCTCACTGGGCCCCACTCGGCTGCGGGCCCCATAGCGCCCGCATGGGTCGCTATGGTGGTAGTTACGCCCTGGTATGAAGTAACACCACTACAAAAGGTTAACTTGGCAAGACAAGAAGAGGAGTGTAGTTGCTATGGGTTACCAAGTGAAGGAACAAGCTACAAGCAAAAGTCAGTAGGCGTGGTACCTCTGATATCGAGGGGGTCTTTGTCTGGCTCTCTCTCTAGAGGTCGGTATTCAATAGAAACCAGGTTCAAACCCCTCGTTATGGAGATCTGTGGCCAGGTCACAAGGATCCTCTGGAGGACCAAAACACCAAAACTGGGAGAATTGCAATAGGCTGAAGAGGGAGGGGCGGGGCTGAGGAGGCCGAGTGTCCAGAGAAGCAGAGACTTAAAGCTGGTGACCCAATAAAGGTACCAGGAGTCAGGGCCTATGCAGGGATTTTTGTCTACACAGGCGAAGGTGCATTTTGCAGCCCACCTCTCACTACCCCCTCTCCTGCACAATGCAACCCCCACCTCATTGCTCCACCACAAATATTATAGCATGCTCCACAAATATTACAGTTGCTCCACCACAAATACTGCAGCGTGCTCCACAAATATTACAGTTGCTCCACAAATATTACAGTTTTTCCATTACTAGGACAGCATGCCTCCATACCTACCAGCACACTTCCGTATCCCCCTGCACATCTATGCACCTCCAAAACACCCCATACCCCCCCAGAACACCTCCAAACCCCCAGTACATCTGTGTGCCCCTAGCACACCTCTGTAGCCCCCTCAGCACATCTTTGAAGCCCCAGAACACCTCCGTACCTTCCAGCATATCTCTGTACCCCCAGCATACTTCTGTACCCCTTTGCACATCTCTGCACCCCCCCAGAATGCCTCTGAACCCCTTAGCATGCCTCTGTGCCCCCAGCACATCTCCATATCCCCCCAAAAAATGCCAAATACCTCCAGTATACCTCTATACCCCCTTGCACACCTCTGCACCCCCTTCACACACCTTAACAGCCCCCCAGCACACATCTATACCCCCCACACACCTTTGCATCCCTCAGAATACGCTGTATCCCAAGTACCCCTAGAATACCTTTACAGCCTACCACACACCCCTGCACCCCCAGCATGCCTTTGTACTCCCCAGCAAGCCTTTGTTATCCCTAGCAGGCCTCTGCACCCTCTCCAACATGCATCTGCACCCCCAGCACACTGTTGTACCCCCTTGTACACCTCTGCACCCCCAGAATCCTCTGTATCCTTCAGCATGCTGCCATATCCTCAACACCCCTCAGCACATGTACTCTGCTGCACATCTCTGTCTCCCCCCCCGCACACCTCTGTACCCCCAGCACACCTAAGCATCCCCAACACACCTCTATCTCCCAACATCCTCTTTATCCCCCAGTACACCTCATCAAGCCTTTGTAACCCCCAGCATGACTCTGTGACCCCCGGCACATCCATGTACTCCACCACACATCTCTGCACCCCCCCTCCCCCACGTCTGTGTCCCTAGTACACCTCTGCAACTTCCCACACACTTCTGCATCCCTTAGCAGGTCTCTGCACCCCCCAGCACATCTTTGTGCTCCACTACAAATCTCTGCAACCCTTAAACCACTAACACCCCTCTGTACCCACTTGAATATTTCTGTACCAACCCCCCTTCCCCCTTCCCACACACACAAAACTCTGTACTACTGATCGGCAGCTCTCTCACTTGTGTAGTATGTACTAAAACTGGTGCCCGTCCGGCTCCTTCCCCTGCACTGTATAGTGTGAAGTGCTTGACAGAGGTGGAGATGGCGGCACCACAGAGCTATATAGCAGGCTCAACCACTCTCCCTGCTTTCTGCCTCGCTCCCTCCTCCTTCCCTGCACATCACTCCACCAGGGACTACAGCTGGCAAAAAAAAAATCCCCCCTGGCACCGGCCCCGCAATGAGCCTCTTATTGGATCCCCTGATGGCCCTGGGCTCTTGACCACTGCCGAAGTGCCCGAATGGTCAGTCCACCCTTGCTCCTAATACAAACATACAAGTGACATGGGACAAGTTACTTTTCTAAGTTACTTTTCTAAGAAACTCTGCACTTTATTACTGCACACAGTGAAGGCTCATCTCTAAGTCAGGAAACACCTTAATGTCAGATTCTTCACATGACCTCTCAAAATGTACCCCCGCATGCAGGGGTGCAGATGACCCCGCCCACAAAGGCAATATAAGTTCTGGAGTCAATTAGGGGACTGAATTTCAAAGAATGTTCAAAACAATTGAAATTGCAGCTCATCCCTATAAATTTCTATTAGCGTAAAGGATAAATGCACTTTAAAGACAAGGTTCACTTATCTTTTTTGCTCCTTTCCCCTGACTTAACCTACTGTACCTCTCCATAGATGCATAGATACTCACCTCAATTCCACAGCAAGTTTGTTTACAACCAGCACCTCAAATCTCCACTGTCCTAGCTGCGACAGAAGCCCATTGAAGATTTCTATGGGAATGTCGCTGATAGTCTCCAGCCTCAAGACTTATCCCCATAGAAGTCTAAGGTGCACTAATACTGAATCAGCCAAATGCTGCTGAATCGGGCCAAATTTCAATCAGTGTATGGCCAACTCTACATCGCTGGATGCAATAAAACAGCTGAACCAATGAATCTCTGGAGGGGGAGGGTGGGTTAGGGGAGGTCAGGGGAAAGGGGCAAAAAGATACAAGTCTTAGGCTGGGTTTACACCTATGTGAATTGGATGCGATTTTCTCTGAATCCAGTTCGCATGACAGGAGAATGTGACCGGCTCTCAATGGAGCCAGTGTCAGGGCTGGGCTCAGCCCTTCCTTCTCTGAGCTGGCCGCTCAGCTGTCGGCTAATTGCCAGCTCCTATCTCTCCACCGTTACTCAGCTGTTGATGATATCCTGCTCGTCAGCCCTGCTTACTTAAGCCGTCCAGTCCAGAGGATCTCTGCCTTCTCCTTGGTCAACATCACAGAGACACTCTCCTGCATTCCTTGTTAAAGACTTGCTTTGCTGACATCCCTTCTGGT